>UESW01004130.1:226915-249390 GCA_900491605.1 Calamus simplicifolius
CTATCATTATCATTCCAGTCCCTTTCGGGCTTAGGAACAATAGTGCCATCAATAACGTGTGTGGGTGTACTAGGTCCATTAATTATAACACCCCAAAGCTCATAATCAGAAGCTTGAATGAATATCCTCATTCTAGCTTTCCAATAAGAATAATTGAGCCATTAAAAAGTGGAGGTCTATTCGTAGAATGACCTTCAGCAAAAGAACCAACTTGTGTTGCCATTTGGAACTTTAGCTCTTGATCGTGTGATCAAAATCTAATGAGCACTAGCTCTGATACCAATTGTTGGCCCAGATGACAACCCAAGAGGGGGGAGGGGGGGGTGAATTGGGTTCTTTAAAAAATTAGCCTTTTTAAAATAGTTTGCTTGAGATTAATGAAGGCAAATGCAAGGTAACTATAAAGTGCAGTGAATAAGATAGAGATAGAGAAAGAGACAATGAACACGGCAAACACAAAAGATTTTATAGTGGTTCGGTGTATCCAACACCTACGTCCACTCCCAAGATTCACTTGGGTCCACACTATAATCACCCTAGATTACAGCAGAGTTGTTTTACAAGCTCACAACTCGAACTTGTTGTTTTCCCGGGCGCACAACGAACCCAGCTGGTTTTCAAGGGCTCACCAGCACAAAAACCCTAACCCAAGCTTAACCAAGCTTGAACCGAGGTAAAACTACCTCCTCTAGTTCAATCCCCCAGATTGAACTAGGCACAAACAAAATAAGTATTGTTTTTGAATACAAAGCTCCTCAATGAGCAAATATACAAATTAAGAATAACAAGGTTTAGAAAAGCCTGATTTGTAGATTGGTTGGCTTTTGAGCTTTTCTTCTTTTCTTCTTTTCTTCTTCTCCTTGCTGGATTGAATCAAGCCTCAGCTCCGATTCTTCACAGTTGAAGCAGTTGAGAAGAGTTGAAAAGCAAGAAACGAATCTCCTTTCTCCAAGTTGGGAAATCCACCAAGACTTTGATTTGAACGCTTTGGATTCCTCTTGAGCTTTTTGGAGTGGAGTGGATTTGAGCTAGAAGGTTTTCCTCTTAAGATTCAAGCTCTCGGATTTTTGAAATGGGATTTGTCTATTTTCTCTTTGTTTTTCTTTTCTTCTTTTTTCGTTCTTTTTTTTTGAACAATAGTCTTCCCTTTTTATAGATTTCTTTCACACCATTTTTGGAAGAAAACTATCCGTTGGAGTGTACCTTGTATCAAAATATATCCGTTAGAAATAAGGTAAAATAGAAATATTACCGTTAGAGCTGATCTGGCAACTTGATTTTTCGTTCCAGGTGGGTTGGAGTCGACTCTAACTTTTCTGGAGTCGGCTCTAGCTCGAGGCATCTTAAAACGATATTTCTGGAGTCGTCTCTGGCTTTTCTGGGGTCGACAAGAAACTTTTCCGGAGTCGACTCTAACTTACCCGGAGTCGACTCTAGGTCGGGGCCAGAAAAATCGACTTTCTGCTTCTTCTGTGAGAGTCGACTCTAACAGTCTCGGAGTCGACTCTAACGTCCGTGCCAGTTCCGGAGTCGGCTCTGTGATTCTCGGAGTCGACTCTAATGTCTGCAATTCTTACCTAGACATTAGATTCGATCCAGAACACTATGTAACTCCTGATTTTGATCATTCAATAGTCTTATAATCTGAAACACTAAATCAAAATCATCAGAGCCTCCAATAGTTATACTCAAGTAGTTTTGTTAATCATCAAAATCATCAATTGGGTCAACAATCTCCCCCTTTTTGATGATAACAAAAACTTTGAGTATATGCATTCAAAAATTCATTCAAACTAAAGATTATCGTCATTTTGAAACTTTAAACATTTTAAATGAAGGTTTGATGCCAATGTTCAAAGTAAGCTTTAAAATTGTGCATGAGTTCAATATAATCCATCAATTATGAATATTTAATCTTAATGTGCATAAAATTGCAATGAGCTTTTTGTTAAGCTCCCCCTGTATTGAATAGCTCCCCCTATATATAAGCATCAAATTTTAACTGATTAACATTTCAAGTCATTTTGCATAAACAATTATTTCTCCCCCTTTCTTTCTTTCTTTATGCATATACAACCATCTCTCCCTTCATTAAAATTTTCAAGTCTTCGCTTATTCATATTCAATATTCATATTCAATCTTTCTTTGCATACAACCATCTTTCATTAAAATTTTCAAGTCTTTCTTTCTTTGCATATTCAACCATCTCAACCATCTCTCCCCTTTTTTGTTATCAGCAATAAGGAGAGTATTAGATAAAGAAAGCTATAAAAAAATTTGTAGACTCAATAAAGCATAGGGATCCAAGCAATCAATATTTGAAAATGTGAAATTGCATTTCATAAGCAAGAACCATTGCATTAGTTGATTCATATACATTTCAAAATGAAATACATTAGATATTCAAAAACTTCCTAAGTACAAACTATCAAAATCAAAATCAAGGTCAGATGTGTTTGAATATAATTTTCTTCAGATGACCTATGATTTCCATTACATCATCCTTTTGTGATTTCTTAAAGTTTTCAAGGCAAGCTTCGATTTGAGAGACTGCAAGGTCAATATCCTTCTTCAATTGACCCGTTGCATGAACATAAGATCCTGACCCATCAGCAATACCTTCCATTCGAAGATTTTATGAAGATCAGCTCCAAAGGATTCAACTGAATTGCTTAAGGTAAAGGAAATCATATCCAATCTCGAATTAAGTTCTTCCTTCAACTGATTAAAGTCTTCTTTTAATTGGTTGGACGCAATGGTCCGATCGATAATCGCCGATCAGGATCATGGCTCGGATCTATCTCAACCGTCGGATAGTCTTCGATCGGATGCATCGCAATGGTCCGATCGATCATCACCGATCGGGATCATGGCTTGGATCGATCGCAACCGTTGGATCATCACCGATCGGCTGGATCGCAACGGTCTGATCGATCATCGCCGATCGGGATCATGGCTTGGATCAATCGCAACCATCGGATCATCGCCGATTGGATGGATCGCAATGGTCCGATCGATCATCACCGATCAAGATCGTGGCTCGGATAGATCGCAACCATCGGATTGTCTCTGACCGGATGCATCGCAACAGTCTGATCGATCATCGCAGAACGGGATCATGACTTGGATTGATCGCAACCGTTGGATCATCGCCGATGGGATGGATCGCAATGGTCCAATCGATCATCGCCGATCGGGATCATTGCTTTGATCGATCGCAACCATCGGATCATCATCGATCGGAAGGATCACAACGGTCCTATCGATCATCACCGATCAAGATCATGGCTCGAATCGATCGCAACCATCGGATCATCTCTGATCGGATGCATCGCAATGGTCCGATCAATCATTGCCGATCAGGATCATGGCTCGGATCGTTCACAACCATCAGATCGTCTCCCATCAGATGGATCGCAACGGTTCGATCGATCATCGCCGATCAGGATCATGGCTCGGATCGATCGCAACCGTCGGATTGTCTTCGATCGGATGCATCGCAATGGTCCGATCAATCATCGCTGATCGGGATCATGGCTCGGATCGATCACAACCATTGGATCTTCTCCGATAGAATGGATCGCAACGGTCCGATCGATCTTCGTCGATCAGGATCATGGCTCGAATCGATCACAACCATCGAATCGTCTCCGATCGGATGGATCGCAACGGTCCGATCGATCATCGTCGATCAGCATAATGGCTCTGATCGATCGCAACCGTCGGATCGTCTCTGATCGGATGCATCGCAATGGTCCGATCTTTCATTGCCGATTGGGATTATGGCTCGGATCGATTGCAACCATCCGATCGAATGGATCGAAAGGTTCGATCGATCATCGCCGATTAGGATCATGGCTCGGATCGATCGCAACCATCGGATCGTCTCCGATCGAATGGATCGCAATAGTCCGATCGATCATCGCCAATCCGGATCATGGCTTGGATCGATCACAACCATCAGATCGTCTCTGATCAGATGTATCGAAATGGTCTGATTGATCATCGCCGATCGGGATCATGGGTTGGATCGATCACAACCGTCGGATCATCACCGATCGGATGGATCGCAACGGTCTGATCGATCATCGCCGATCCGGATTATAGCTCCGATCAATCGCAATTGTCAGATCATCTCCGATTAGATGGATCGCAACGGTCCGATCGATCATCGTCAATCAGGATCATGGCTCGGATCGATTGCAACCGTCGAATCATCTTCGATCGGATGCATCGCAACGGTCCAATCGATCATCGCTGATCGGGATTATGGCTTGATCGATCGCAACTATCGGATGGATCGCAACGGTCTGATCGATCATCATCGATATGGATCATGGCTCCGCTCGATCGCAACCATCAGATCGTCTCTGATCGGATGCATCGCAACGGTCCGATCGATCATCGCCAATCAGGATCATGGCTTCGATCGATCGCAGCCGTCGGATCATCGCCGAACAGATGGATCTAAACGGTCCGATCGATCATCACCGATCCGAATCATGGCTCTGGTCGATCGCAATAGTCCGACCGATCATCGCCAATCAGGATCATTGCTCGGATCGATCGCAACCGTCGGATCATCTCTGATCGGATGCATCGCAATGGTCCGATCAATCATCGTCGATTGGGATCATGGCTTGGATCGATCGCAACCGTCGGATCGTCACCGATTGGATGGATCACAACGGTTCGATCGATCATCGCCAATCCAGATCATGGCTTGGATCGATTGCAACCATCGGATTGTCACCGATCGGATGGATTGCAATGGTCTGATCGATCATCGCCGATCCGGATCATGGCTCCGTTCGATCGCAACCGTCGGATCATCTTCAATTGGATGCATCGCAACGGTCCGATCGATTATCGTCGATCGGGATCATGGCTTTGATCGATCGCAACCGTTGGATCATTACCGATTGGATGGATCGCAACGGTTCGGTCGATCATCGTCGATCTGGATCATGGCTTGGATCGATCGCAACCATCGGATCGTCGCCTATCGGATGGATCACAATAGTCCAATCAATCGATCATCACCTATCCGGATCATGGTTCGGATCGATCGCAGCCATCAGATCGTCTCTGATTGGATGGATCGCAACGGTCCGATCGATCATCGCCGATCAGGATCATGGTTCGGATCGATCGCAACCATCGGATCATCTTCGATCGGATGGATCGCAATGGTCCGATCGATCATTGCCGATCAGGATCATGGCTCGGATCGATCGCAACAGTTGGATCGTCTCCAATCGGATGCATCGCAACGGTCCGATCCATCATCGCCGATCAGGATCATGGCTTGGATCGATCGCAATTGTCGGATAGTCTCTGATTGGATGGATCACAATGGTCCGATTGATCATCGCCGGTCAGGATCATGGCTTGGATCGATCGCAACCATTTGATCTGTTGGGAATTGTATCCTAAAGCCAATCATTTGATGGTTGTGTTAATGTAAATTGTATATAAATTGATATATTAATAAAAGTTATTTGGCAGTTTATTCATTACAAGAACATCTTCTTAAAATTCTTAATAGTAATGAAGCCCTCATGATCTTCCTTCACGATAAAGGAGGATTTATCTTTGAATGTCCTTAAAAGAGTTCGCGACCAAATGATATACTATGACAGGACCATAGTACTATCAATTATAGGACATTGTATATCATATTTGTTGGTTGTCCTCTTAACCAAGGAGTGTAGAGACACTAGTATGACATACATGTGAAAGTGTAGGAGTATATTTCACCGAACGTGACTCATTTCCGGATACTCTACTGTCAAGAGTTAATCCGAGAAGATATAGGTATAAGTATCCTTCAGACCTGATGATCACAACCAGTGACTTACAAGCAACTCATTGTACTTAGGTACCGGACCATCTGGATTTCTAATCCAGCTATGAAAGGTTACTGGGTGCAATCAAGTGATTGTGGTAGTCAGTTGTAGATCAAGATGGAATTTGACCTATCCCGTTAAAAGGAGAAATGCTTGTGTTTCAATTTAGCAAGACCTTGGCCAAGGCACTTCATGTGAAAGTCATATGATCACTAAAATTGAAATCACTTTATGGATTTTCTATTTAGAGTTGACAGGCTCTCAAGCCATCCTTAGCATTTGTGGTCAAGAGGATGAATTATACGGTAACTCTTTCTTAGGGTTCTCGGAGTTTGCTCGGCAACTCTTCGACCTATCCGGACGTCGGGTTCCATTGCTAGATGGGCACATCGATTAGTATAGAAAGTTGTTTCTATGCTACCGGCTTAGGTTTGAACTTAGAGAGTCACACGCATAGAAGTTTCCTAGGATGATCTATTTGCTGATCAATGATTGAGAATCGTATATGATTTAATTAATCAATTTGATTGATTGAATTATCTCAATTGGGTTAAGTATAAGTGAATAAGATTCAAATTGGTTTAAGTCTATTAGAAGGACTATTCAATTTCAAATATTGATTTGAAAGTAGACTTGATTTGGATTTAAATAGATTCAGGACTAGCCAAATTTGATTTGGGCTATGACCATGATCTATTTGGGTTCAGTCCAATAAATTCAGATCAAATTAAACCATCACCTAAATCCAAACCTCTCGCATAAGTATCTCACATGATGAGATAACTAATGTCTGAGAGATTAAATTCTCATTTAGAATTTAATGTATTAATTTAATCCTCGCCAAACCATTTCCATCAGAATTCTAAATGTTAGAATTAAAGTGGAGTTAATATGCCTCTTTGAATCAACCAGGCGATGGAATTCTATGTTAGAATTCACACCGAACGTCAGAATTAATAGAACATCGTGTCTCTTTGGTTTTTACCGAACGAATTAACCAAACACCGTGTCTCCTTGATTTTTACTAAACGTCAGAATTAACCAAGCGTCGCGCCTCTTTGGTTCGGCGTCTCTTTGCTTTTTGCCAAACGACGGAATTCTTAATATCAGAATTCAATGGGCAAGCTGAAATGAGACTATAAATAGAGGACATCCCTCACCAGATTACATAGAACAACAACACACGACATCTCGTGGATTGTAATTCTAAAAAGGTTAGAATAGAAAATCCTGGTGATTCTAATGTTAGTGGAAGCGTGGTGGATCTTGGAGGAAGATTCAAGTGGGAGGATTCAAGATCAGCAAAATTATTTTTCCGCGAGCTAGCACTTCCGGAAATCCAATCATTCGGGGCTTCGCGTGGACGATACTAGAGTTCGGACGATTGAATGGCTGCAGAGCAATAAGAATTTACCTAGGTAAGCGATTTGATCCCTAGATCTTAAGGCATGCTTCAAGATAAGTAGTATGACTAGTCATATTGAAGATCAAGATATGATCTTGATATTTTTATTTATATGCATATTTTAGATCAAACGATCCTATATATAAGGCAAATATATGATCTTGATGCATGTTAGATAGATTAATATGTAATCTTTAAAATTCCGCATTGATAATTGTTATCAAATTTTAAAAATATGCATGCCTCGGAATTTATTTCTCCCTACAAATGGTATCAGAGCAATGGTTATTGATCTAATTTATTGCATGTAAATTAATGTTCTTATTAATTGTGTAATTATGGCTAAAACTGATAGCAAGGCCATATGGTCACAAATGGATTAAAAATCTAAATTACCCAAGGTATTCTGTGACATATTATAGTGCGATTGTTTTATCATTGATGCTTAATCTAAAGATAATTTAAATTGAACTTTGGCATCAAAACATAGATTACATGCACTCTCAAAAAGATGTTTTATATTTGATACATATTGATGTTGTATAAAAGCATGATATTTGCATGTTTAATATAAAAATATAGATATGAGATATGATGGCTTGTTGTCTATGTTATGAAACATACGAATATTTATGAGAGTTTTATTTGAATGTGAAATATTAATTCATAATCTTTTTAGTTATGATCTAAATATAGGAATTATGAGTAGTAAAATAATGTAAGTTATGCTTGATTGAAATATATGACATGTAAACATGAAATATATTTAATCATTTGGGTTAGCTAAATTGGGTCCATAAAGGGTTAGACCCTAAGGTTTAAATCAACTGGACTATAAGAGTATTTGATCCAATCTAAATTAATTAGATTAGGTTAAGAATGCTCTAAATCAAACAATAGTTGTAGTTGATCATGCCCTTCTCTTTGATTAAACCAAATGGAAGTAGATTAGGCTCCGTGGTTGACCATGAATCTCTTAGATGGTCAAATCAGAATTGGTTAACCATATGATGTCAAGGTGAGTTGGCAAGTTGCTCTAGGATCAACGATCGAATGGTTTTTAATTGGGAGCTACTCGTATTGATGCGTCTTTAACAAGTTAATGGCATATCCCTCCCATCGATCTCACTCACCTGGTCAATGTGGTGAACCATTTATGATTCAGATCATTTACCTAATTTGGGTTGACCCATGCCTGTAAGGAAATCAGTCTGACTGGTTTAGGTGCCACCTAACTTAATCTTGTTTCATTCTACCGATTTCATAGATTTAGTGGGAGAACTTGATTAGTCAATTTATCTTCTGATTATAAAATCCTCTAAAATTATTAGGTCCTTAAAATGAAATAGTTATATGATAACTAGATCATAGCCTCCCATTAAGGTGGGTGATAATGAGTCCGATGTCTTGATAATCATTGGAGGCACTCCATGCCTGGTGCTTGTCAACCATCGAAATTATCATTCATTATATGATAAGTTAGCGTAACTATTAAATAGACAGTCAGGTGAGCCAAGCTTCACTCGGGCTTGGTTGTCTATTGATAGGTTACACTGATTATATCATTTAATGGTTGGACCTAACCAGAACTTTTAGTGGAGGCACTCCATGCCTGCTGAAGAGGTACATGGGGCAAAATTGAACACTAAGAATTGTTTTGGGAAACAATTGGTTTTGAGCCTACTCTTAGATGCATATGGGTTGGCCAAGCTTCACTTGGGCCTATATGTAGTCTATGTAGATCGTAGTGCCCACTAAAGAATTAAGAATAATTCTTCGAATTGGGATGTAGAGGCTGCCAATTTAAATAAAATAGTGGAAGAATCTTTAGACTAAAGTCCAAGTCTTTAGACTGAATCAATTTATATACTAATAAACTTTAGTTTTTCCTTATGCAAAAAATGGCCACTAATTTATCATTAAGGTCCCTATTGGATAGTGACAAGTTGAATGGTTCTAATTTCAATAGCTAGTTCAGAAAACTTAAGATCGTCCTTGAGCATGAGAGGATTCTATGTTGACCCAATTATTGATTTTGATGATTAACAAAACTATTTGAGTATAACATTTGAAGTTACTAATGATTTTGATTAAGTTTTTCAGTTTATGATATGATATATTAATCAAAATGATAAGAAAAATCAAGTTCTAGTTCGAATCTAATGTCAAGGTAAGATTGCAGACATTAGAGTCGACACATGGAATCGCAGAGTCGACTCCAGAAATCGGCACGGACTTAGAGTCGACTCCTGGACTGTTAGAGCCGACTCCAACAGAAAAGACAGAACGATGGTTTTTCTGGCCACGACTTAGAGTCGACTCCGGGACTGTTAGAGTCGACTCCAGAAGATTTTTGTGTCGACCCCAGAAAAGTCAGAGACAACTCCAGTTCAAGCGATTTGGGGATTTTCGATTTAGAGCCAACTCCAGAAAAGTTAGAGCCGACTCCAGAATGTCAGACATGACTTCAGAACTGTCAGAACGACTCTAAACTTTACTTTTATCTTTTTAATTCCAACGGCTATTGCTATTTATGGATCTAATCTTTCTTATACTTGTTTCTATCGGATAGTTTTAAACTATTTATTGATTAAACTGATCTATAAGAAGGGAGTTTGCTGCATCCAAAAAATAGATAAAAGAGAGAGACAAAAAAAAAAAAAAGAATAGAGAAAAATCTTTAAAATCCATCAGAAAAGAAAAGAGGAAAGATTCGAGAGGAAAGATTATACTGATTCCCCAAAAGAAAAGAGAGAGATTCCAAGCTTTCATAGCTCCATTTTGAAGAAATCTCAAGAAAAGAACCAAGCCCTAGTTTTCTGATCTTCGGTGCTTCAAGAGCATTCTAAAGGAAGATCCATCCAAGAGAAGAGAAGAAGCAAGCCACCAAGATCTGCAAATCAGGCTTTGATTCCTATCTCTTTATTTCGTGTTCTATCATTGTATATTTTCTCATTGGAGGAGCCTTCGTTTTGTAAAAATGATTATTATTTGCTGGGTCAATCGGAGGATTGATTCCTTTGAGGCTGTTAGCCTTGTGCAAGCAGTTTGCTTGTGGTGTAAGGTTTTGTGCTGGTGAGCCTTGAAAACCAGCTGGGTTCGTTGTGCATCCGGGAAAATAATAAGTTCGAGTTGTGAGCTTGCAAAACAACTCTGCTGTAATCAGATTGATTATAGTGTGGACCCAAGAGATATTTGGGAGTGGACGTAGGTGTAGGTACACCGAACCACTATAAAATCTCATGTATTTGCCGTGATTGTCTTATTATCATTAATTCTCTATTTATGCATATTCTATTTTAATATGTACAAATCCAAGTTTTATTTCCGCTGGAGTTTATTTTTCAAAAGATTTTAAATTTTTGAAAAACCCAATTCATCCCCCCTCTTGGGTTGCTATCTGGACCAATAATTGGTATCAGAGCTAGTGCTCATTTGATTTGATCTAACGATCAAGAGTCAAAGATCCACATGACAACTCAAGCTGGTTCATCTCTTTCCAAAGGTCAATCTACAAATAGACCATCCTTGTTTAATGGATTAAACTATGGTTATTGGAAGGCTAGAATGAAAATTTTCATTCAAGCACTTGACTATGATCTATGGAGCATTATAGTCAATGGACCACACACACCCACTGCTAGAGTTAATGGCATGGAGATTCCTAAACCGAAAACGGAATGGGATGAACATGATAAAAAATTGGCATAACTTAATGCCAAAGCAATGAATGATTTATACTGCTCATTAGATGCAAATGAATTCAATCGTATATCTATTTGCATTTCTGCTAAGGAAATCTGGGATAGACTTGAGGTTACCCATGAGGGAACAAATCAAGTCAAGGAATCCAAGATTAACATGCTAGTTCATAAGTATGAATTGTTTAAGATGGATGCATGTGAATCTATTACTGATATGTTTACAAGATTTACTGATATAATTAATGGTTTGAAAAGCCTTGGTAAATCTTATGATAATTCTGATCTTGTGAGGAAGGTTTTACGTTCTTTTCCTAGGACTTGGGAAGCTAAAGTGACTGTAATACAAGAGGCAAAAGATCTAAGTACCCTACCCCTAGAAGAATTATTGGGATCCTTGATGACTCATGAGCTTCAAATTAAGCAACACGTTGATGATGATGAGTCAAAGAAGAAGAGGACTATGGCTCTTAAGATTTCTGAATATATGGAAGAGCCTTATGAATATGAAGATGAAAGTGATGATGAGGACATGGCACTCATCACAAGAAAATTTAAAAAATTCATGAAGAAAAAGAAGTTTGAAAAGAAAAAGCCCTTTGCAAGAAAAGATGAGGACAAGGGCAAAGAAAAAGAAGTTATTTGCTTTGAATGTAAGATCTGAATGCCCATAACTAAAGAAAGGCACCCGAAAATTCAAAAGAAGGCAATGATGGCCACATGGAGTGATTCAGAAAGCTCAAGTTCCAAAGAAGAAGAAAAGAGTGAAATGGCCAATTTATGCTTCATGGCGGACAATGATGAGATAAGTCCAAGTTTTCTTGATGATTTTACTTTCGATGAATTGCATAGTACTTTTTATGAATTAATGAATGATTTTGCAAACTTAAGTTCAAAGAACAAAGATCTAAAAAATTAAATCCAAAAACTATCTTTAGAAAATGAAAAGCATGTTGTAGAAAAAGAAGTTTTGATGAAAGAAAATGAAAGCTTGAAAAATGAAGTTGATAGACTTAAACCTATAGTTGATAAATTTACTTTGAGCTCTATCAAACTTAATATAATTTTGGATAATCAAAAAGCTATCTTTGATAAAGCTGGATTAGGATATAATCCACTTAAAAAGCAAAAATTTTTGAAAATATTTTTGTACATGCTGAAAAATCATCAAATATTACTTGTTTTAAATGTGGAAATAAAGGACATAAATCTTATATGTGTAATCTCCACATAATAAAAGAAAGATGATTTGGGTTCCCAAAGGAACAATATTTAATGCATCTAACCATGAAGGACCCAAGAAGGCTTGGGTACCTAAAATTAAGACATGAATGTTTTGCAGGAGTGTCTTGCAGCCATCAGACTGAAAAAAAAATGGTACCTGGATAGTGGTTGCTCAAGACACATGACGGGTGACAAAGATCAATTCATCACCCTTGAATCAAAAGAGGTGGAGTAGTTACTTTTGGTGATAATGGTCAAGGCCATATCATGGGTATTGGTAAGATTCAAATTACTCCATCTACTCATATTGATAATGTTTTATGTCGATGGACTTAAACATAATTTGATAAGTATTAGCCAACTGTGTGATAAAGGTTTCAAAGTTTCCTTTGAAGCTTCTGTTTGCACTGTTACTAATCCCATTGATAATAGCATTATTCTTGTTGGTAAACATTATGGCAATGTATACTTAATTGATTTGAGTAATTTATCTCTAAGTAATCATTGCTTAGTTGCTAATAATGCTAAGATGAATGAGATTGGTTGGCTATGGCATCGTAGATTAGGTCATGCAAGCACACACCTAATTTCTAAACTATTGAAAATGGATCTAGTTAAAGGCATTCCTAACTTAAATTTTGAAAATAATCAAATATGTGATGCATGTCAATTTGGAAAACAAACAAGAACTTCTTTCAAATCTAAAAATATTGTTTCAACTACTAGGCCACTAGAGCTACTACACATGGACCTTTTTGGACCTACTAGAACCACAAGTCTAGGAGGAAAGAAATATGGTCTAGTGATAGTAGATGATTACTCTAGATTCACTTGGGTAATGTTTTTGGCTCACAAAGATGAGACTTTCTCAATATTCCTGAAATTCGTTAAGAAAGTCACAAATGAGAAAAACACTACCATAGTGTCTATTAAAAGTGATCATGGAACTGAATTTGAAAATCACTTATTTGAAAAATTTTGTTTTGAAAAAGGCATACATCATAACTTTTCAGCACCTAGGACATCTCAACAAAATGGAGTTGTAGAAAGAAAGAATAGGACTTTAGAAGACATGGCCCGTACCATGCTATGTGAAAGCCAACTTCCAAAATATTTTTGGGCGGAAGCTATAAACACAGCATGTTACATCCTAAATAGAGCCCTGATTAGACCTATCCTTAAGAAGACTCTTATGAACTATGGCATAATAGGAAACCAAATTTAGGTTATTTTCATGCATTTGGTTGTAAATGCTTTATTCATAACAATGGTAAAGGATAATCTTGGAAATTTGATGCAAAGTCTGATGAAGGTATTTTCGTAGGATATTCTACATCTAGTAAGGCATATAGAGTATTTAATAAAGAAGCTTAGTTGTAGAAGAATCCATTCATATAGTGTTTGATGAGTCTTTAGCATCAAGTTCAAATAAAATTGATGATGAGGAAGATACATCTTTGATTGAAAGAGGTATTGAAAAATTAAATGTATCTTCAGATCAAAACCTGAAGCTAAGGATGATGACTTACCTAAGGATGATGGTGTTGATACTGCTCATAATGATAAAGATCTACCTAGAGATTGGAGATATGCTTATGGTCATCCTAAGGACCTAATCATAGGTGATCCATCTCAAGGTGTAAGGACTAGATCATCAATGAGAAATATCAATAATCATCTTGCATTTGTATCTCATATAGAACCTAAAACTATAGAGGAAGCTGAGAAAGATAGTTATTGGATGTTAGCAATGCAGGAAGAGTTAAACCAATTCACTAGGAACCAAGTTTGGACCCTAGTAGAAGACCTAAAAATCACCCTATAATAGGATCTAAATGGGTTTTTAGAAATAAATTGGATGAAAATGGCTTGGTAATTAGAAATAAGGCTAGATTAGTTGCAAAAGGATATAATCAGGAAGAAGGTATAGATTTTGATGAAACCTTTGCACCTGTTGCTAGATTAGAAGCCATTAGGCTACTACTTGCATTTGCATGTCATATGAATTTCAACTTATTTCAAATGGATGTTAAAAGTGCATTTTTAAATGGTTTTATAAATGAGGAAGTTTATGTTGAACAACCTCCTGGTTTTGAAGATCATGAATTTCAAATCACGTTTTCAAATTGCACAAAGCACTTTATGGTTTAAAGCAAGCACCTAGAGCTTGGTATGATAGATTAAGTAAATTTTTAATTGAAAATAATTTTTTTAGAGGAAATGTTGATAAAACCTTGTTTTTAAAAGAAAAGAAAAGATTTATTAATTGTTCAAATTTATGTTGATGACATTATATTTGGTGCTACTAACAATCTCCTTTGTCAAGAATTTGCTAAGTTAATGCAGGGAGAATTCGAGATGAGCATGATGGGAGAACTCAACTTCTTCCTTGGACTTCAAATCAAACAAGAGAAAGCAGGGATTTTCATCAACCAAACAAAGTACACAAGGGAAATACTCAAGAAGTTTGGTATGGAATCTGCTAAACCTCTTGGTACGCCAATGAGTCCCTCATGCAAGCTGGACAAGGATGAAGAAGGTAAGAAAGTAGATCAGAAGCATTATCGAGGTATGATCGGATCACTTCTTTACCTAACTGCAAGTAGGCCAGATATTATGTTTTCTGTTTGTCTATGTGCAAGATATCAATCTAATCCTAAAGAATCACATTTATTTGCTGTTAAAAGAATCTTTAGATACTTAAATGGAACTAAAAATGTAGGATTATGGTATTCTAGAGACTCAACCTTAAAATTGATTGCTTATTCTGATTCTGATTATGCTGGATAAATTAGATAGAAAGAGTACAAGGTGCATGCCAACTTTTAGGAAGTAACTTAATCTCTTGGTTTAGCAAGAAGCAAAATTCGGTTGCATTATCCACTGCTGAGGCAGAGTATGTTGCAGCTGGAAGTTGCTGTGCTCAAATCCTTTGGATTAAGCGACAACTTGAAGATTATGGTATCACACTTGATAAAATTCCTATTAAATATGATAATACTAGTGCCATCAATCTAACTGTTGGCCCAGATGGCAACCCAAGAGGGGGGGGGTGAATTGGGTTCTTAAAAATTTTAGACTTTTGAAATGTTTTAAACAGATTTACTCAAGATGTGCAAGTGAAAGAAATTAACTAAGAAGCAAAGCACAAACAGAAATATAAGTGAGATAGAGTAAGAGACAAATGAGCACGGCAAACACAAGGTTTTATAGTGGTTCGGCGCAACCAGCACCTACGTCCACTCCCAAGATTCACTTGGGTCCACACTATAATCTCCCTATATTACAGAAAGCTCATGTACAACGAATCCAACCGGTTTTATTTGTTGTCTTGCTTAATACAACTGATTCAATCCACTAATGTATAAATTCGAGTTTAAATTAGAGCAGAATAATCAAACTTAGCCTGATTAAATAAGCTTGAATGCAAAGAAGTGTGGAATCAGGCTCAGCACAGATTCTCCTAGATCTTAGAAGATCTTGATTTGATCTCCTCTTGAGAGATTGAGCTTCTAGAATCTCTTTTCTTGAGATTTGAAACTGAGAATGATTCTGCAACCGTTTAGCTTAATCTAGACTTCATCAATTTCTTTGAGTCGAAGACTTCATTAAAATTTCTCTAAAGAAGATCTTCGATTCAAAAAGGAAGTTTTATCAGACTCGACAATTTGATTCATTGTTTTCCCAATTGTTAAGGAACACTTAATTCTAGAGTTTGATGATTTATGATTAGTTTGATCCTTGAAGAGAGTCGACAGTGAGTTCGTCGACACGAGCCTCTGACTTCTGCATTAGAGCCGACGGACTGAGATCCGGTCTGCTGACACCGGCTTTGCGAGACACGAGCCGACACCTCGCTTTGCGGGAGTCGACTCTAAGTGGAACTAGGTCAAAATAAAAAGGCGGAGTCGACACCCAAACGAACCCTATCGTCTCCTAAACCTTTCTAAAGCCGTTCCAAACTGATTCCAACCCCTCAAACCCCAAATCTCTCAATAACTCATTCCAATCGAATCCCTATGGCTCCTAAAAGCATGCGATTGTTGGATTCGGCCGTTCCCACGAGAAAAAGGACGATTCGTAGGCAACCTCGTCATCTTCATCATCTGCCACCCAAGATGCTTCTCCACCTTCACCATCTTCTCCACGGGTAGATCAATTAGCGGGTAAGGCCATTACAACTGGAAGAAAAGTAGATTTCGATTTCTTTGCTTCGGAGGGCTTCGCTATTGGTTGATTATTGAAGGAAATGGGATGGGAGAAAGTTTGTTCTTTGGATGTTCCTACATACCCTGCCCTTGTGAGAGAATTTTACAATGATTTATGTAGAGGAGAGGGAGGTTAGTGAGTTTTGTAAGAGGAACCAAAGTGATAATCATGCCGAGATTCTTGGAAATTTATTGGAGATGCCTACTATTGGACTAGTTGAGTATCAACATGATGATAGAGGAGGTGCCCTATCTAGGATGTTAGGGAGAGAAGTATCTGAGTTTGAAGAAATCATGGCTAATCAACTAAATTTGGAACTCAGGTTACTTCATAATATTTGTGGAAGAATCTTGTTTCCTAAAATTGGAAGGTTTGAGTATGTCTCGGAGCGAGATATCTTATTGATGGACTGCATCATTACTGGAAGGCCTGTTAATTTAGCTGGAATGATGATTGGCTATATGGCAGAAGCAGCAACTAAGAAGAGATCAACACTGCCATATGGTATGATTCTGACCTTAGTTTTTAGAAGCCAAGGTGTGCTAATAATGGATAATGAGCCACTAAGGAAATTAAGGCATACTGATTACTACAGTGTCTCTACAATTCACCGCATGGGCTTCAGAAAGGAAAATGTATTGGATAAAAAGAGGACAAGAGACCAGAGCAGAGGAAGTTAGAGTTGAGGAGGCCAGAGCAGAGGATATTCCTGGACCATCTACTGCTGGACCTTCAGAGGCTGGACCGAGCACTCATCCTTCACCTCCACATCAGTCAGCCTTGGTATCTGGAAGATTTTCAGAGGAGCAGCTTGATCAGCTCAGAGCCCTACTGACTGAGCATGATTCGGAATGAGAAGTGAAATGAAATTGATATCTGCTAAGCTTGACATGATAGTTTCTACTTGGATAAATCAGTGAATCCATGTCATCTGAGCTTCAAAAGATTTTTGAAAGGCTAGAAGGGATAGCAGATGGATCAAGAGTCTATTTAGATGCTACTGGTCAGTTGAAGAAAGATATTGACCTTGCTGTCGCTCAAATTGAAGCTTGTCTTGAAAAATTTAAGAAGACCAAAAAGATGATTATGGAAATGATTGGTCATTTGAAGAAAATTGTTTACAAGCATGTTTGATTTTGATTCTGTCTTATCCTAGTTTGTATCTTAGGATTTCTTTCTTTACTTTGATAGCTTGTATCTAGGAATTTTGGTTTACTGAAATACTTGAATATGTTACTTTACTAAGAATGTACTTGAATTGACACATGTAATGAATCTTGCATTGAAATACAATTATCCTTTTATTGCAAATTTGTCTATGAGAACCAATTACCATCTCTATGATTGAATGAACCAACAACCCCGCTCTGATAACCTTCTTTATTGTTTTTAAATTCACCTTATTGCTGATAACAAAAAAGGGGGAGAGAAAATTGTATATGCATAAAGGAAAAGAATGGAAGAATATAAAGAATGAAAGGAGTATAAGATTTCAATCTTTTGGCATATCTAAAAGGGGGAGAGAAGTTTGAGATTTAAAATTCTAATCAATTTGTATCAATCAATTTCAGTTTATTTACATAGGGGGAGTTATTCAATGCAGGGGGAGCTTAATAATTTTCTACGTAAAGTTAAATCATCTTGATTGATAATAGAACTCAAGTATGTTTTTTGATTCATTTTGAAAATTGGCATCAAATTCTCTGTTAGGAAGTTTTAAAGCTTTAACAATGTCTATAATTCTTAATTCAAATGAATTTTTAATGCATACTCAAAGTTTTTGTCATCATCAAAAAGGGGGAGATTGTTGACCCAATTATTGATTTTGATGATTAACAAAACTATTTGAGTATAACATTTGAAGTTACTAATGATTTTGATTAAGTTTTTCAGTTTATGATATGATTTATTAATCAAAATCATAAGACAAATCAAGTTCTAGTTCGAATCTAATGTCAAGGTAAGATTGCAGACATTAGAGTCGACACATGGAATCGCAGAGTCGACTCCGAAAATCGGCACAGACTTAGAGTCGACTCCCGGACTGTTAGAGCCGACTCCAACAGAAAAGACAGAACGATGGTTTTTCTGGCCACGACTTAGAGTCGACTCCGGGACTGTTAGAGTCGACTCCAGAAGATTTTTGTGTCGACCCCAGAAAAGTCAGAGACGACTCCAGTTCAAGCGATTTGGGGATTTTCGATTTAGAGCCGACTCCAGAAAAGTTAGAGCCGACTCCAGAATGTCAGACGCGACTTCAGAACTGTCAGAACGACTCTAAACTTTACTTTTATCTTTTTAATCCCAACGGCTATTGCTATTTTGGATCTAATCCTTCTTACACTTGTTTCTAACGGATAGTTTTAAACTATTTATGGATTAAACTGATCTATAAGAAGGGGTTTGCTGCATCCGAAAATAGATAGAAGAGAGAGACAAAGAATAGAGAAAAATCTTTGAAATCCATCAGAAAAGAAAAGAGGGAAGATTCGAGAGGAAATTATACTGATTCCCCAAAAGAAAAAGAGAGATTCCAAGCTTTCATAGCTCCATTTTGAAGAAATCTCAAGAAAAGAAGCAAGCCCTAGTTTTCTGATCTTCGGAGCTTCAAGAGCATTCTAAAGGAAGATCCACTCAAGAGAAGAGAAGAAGCAAGCCACCAAGATCTGCAAATCAGGCTTTGATTCCTATCTCTTTATTTCGTGTTCTATCATTGTATATTTGCTCATTGGAGGAGCCTTCGTTTTGTAAAAACGATTATTGTTTGATGGGTCAATCGAAGGATTGATTCCTTTGAGGCTGTTAGCCTTGTGCAAGCAGTTTGCTTGTGGTGTAAGGTTTTGTGCTGGTAAGCCTTGAAAACCAGCTGGGTTCGTTGTGCACCCGGAAAAAGCAAGTTCGAGTTGTGAGCTTGCAAAACAACTCTGCTGTAATCAGGTTGATTATAGTGTGGACCCAAGAGATACTTGGGAGTGGACATAGGTGTAGGTACACCGAACCACTATAAAATCTCCTGTGTTTTTCGTGATTGTCTCATTATCATTAATTCTCTATTTGTGCATATTCTGTTTTAATCTGTGCAAATCCAAGTTTTATTTCCGCTGGAGTTTATTTTTCAAAAGAGTTTAAATTTTTAAAAAACCCAATTCACCCCCTCTTGGGTTGCTATCTGGACCAACATTCTATATATTCTGAATAATCCTGCACCAAAAATACCTGATGCAAACATTCAAAGTTCTGACAAAGATACTTATCAGAAGTAGCTCAATGATAGAACTAGCGTACGTTGCATCATGCTAGCTGCAATGAACGATGAATTCGGTCGCCGGTTCGAGAATGCTCAGCCAGAAGAAATTATTCAAGCGTTGAATGAATCTTTCGGCACACCCGACGACGTTGAAAGGCACAAGACTAATTATGCTATTTTTAATGCTCGAATGAGGGATGGATCTCCTGTCACTGATCATGTATTGTATATGATCGAGAAGATAGAACTCCTAAGCAAGCTCGGCTTTTCCCCTCATGAGAAGTTGGGAAAAGATGCAATCCTGAATTCCTTGCCTCCATCCTTTCGACCTTTCCTTACTCATTTTCTAATGACAAAGCCTGCAGTCAACTACCACAGTTTGTTGGGGTTGTTACAGAACTTTGAGAAGGATAACCAGCTATCTAAGGGTTTGGTTAATGTGGTTGAAGGATTTAAGGTAGGGCGTCAACCCTTTGGGAAAGGGAAGAAGAAAAAGAATAAGAAAAGGTGCAACATGCTAGGACATCTATAAGGGGTCAGATGCAGAAGAAGAAAGTTGATAAAAGTCAAGCTGAATGCTTTCACTGCAAGATGCAAGGGCACTGGAAGAGGAACTATCCTCTTTACATTGCTACACTTGATCCAAACAGGCCAAAGAAGAAAAGGGGCAAGATGTTGCTCAACAAGGTATTTATATGATAACACCTTGTAATTTTTCTGTATATGATAATCAGACCTAGGTATTGGATATCGGAAGTCCTTTTAACATTTGCAATTCATTGCAGGGACTACAGGTCACTAGAAGATTTGAGGACAATGAAAGATTCCTTAATGTCGGCGATGAAAGATTAGTTCCAGTACTGGCATTAGGAGTACTTGAAATAGTTTTCAATAGAAATGTCATTATACTAAATGATTGTCATTTTTGCCAATATTCTTGTTGAACGTAATTTATGTAGGCCTTCTGGCCAAAAGTAATTATGAAATTTCTATAAAGGATGTTACTTTGAATATCATTATGAATGGAGTCACTGTAAAGACTAGTCATTTATCTAATGGCATTTATATATTATCACAGCCTGTGAATGTTGTGTACAACTCAAGTAAGCGCCCTAGAACAACCAATGTCACAGACATTTATCTTTGGCACCATCGGCTGGGTCATATCAATAGAATAGATTAAACAGGTTAACTCAGGAGGGCATCCTTCGTATTGATGATTATGAATCATTAACTACCTGTGAATCTTGTCTTCTTGGTAAAATGACCAAGTCATCTTTTACTAAAAAAGATGAAAGAGCCAAAGAGCTATTGAGTCTAGTACATACTGATGTATGTGGACCAATAAGCACTTGTGCCAAAGGTGGATATTACTACTTCATTACTTTTACAGACGACCTTTTTAGGTTTGGTTATATCTATCTTATGCGACATAAATCTGAATCATTTGAAATGTTCAAACTATATCATAAAGAAGTAGAAAAACAAATAAGAAAATATATTAAGACCATTCGATCAGATCGAGGAGGCGAATACCTTTCCAATGACTTTGTGACATATTTAAGAGAGAATGAGATTCTCTCCCAATGGACTCCTCCTAGAACACCGTAGCATAATGGTGTGTCGGAAAGGAGGAATCGAACTCTGTTAGACATGGTTCGATCCATGATGGGTTTTGCAAGCTTGCCAATATTATTTTGGGGATACGCAATAGAATCAGCTTGTCATATTCTTAATAAGGTTCCAAGTAAGTCTGTTTCTAAAACACCACATGAGATGTGGTATGGACGTAAACCGGTTATCATTTATCTGAGAGTCTGGGGGTGTCCGGCTTTGTGAAACATACAAAATCAGACAAACTTGAACCCAAATCTGACAAATGTTTTTTATCGGCTATCCAAAAAAAACCAAAGGATATTACTTCTACAATACTGAAGAACAAAAGTGTTGGAAGATTATAGAAAAATTATATGATCCAATCCTTTTGATTTTGATGATTACTAAAAGCCATTGAGTTCATTAAAAGATGTAATGAGTTTATGTAAATGAGCAACAAATTTATTTTGAACAATCAATGAGAATGTTAAAGTTTGACTCTAATCTATTTTGAAAGAAACTTTAAGCTCAATATTCAAACTTTCGAAAAGAAATGTTATAATTCATGTTTTATTCAATAAGTTTTTGGATTAGTTCTTGAATCAATTCTAAATGTCTTTTATTGTATTCAAGTCAAAACAATGAATTAAAATGAATCTGGAACGATTTTAATGTCAATCAGAAAAGTTTCTGATTTTTGATACGTTCCGGAGCCGACTCCTGAGTTTCAGAGTCGACTCCACACAGTGTACAGAAATGTGCATCTGTCTCGAGTCGACCCACGAAATTGTCGAGTCGACCCCTGATTCTGTCGAGCCGACTCCCTGACTGTGCGAGTCGACTCCGCTCAGACACCAGAAGAGTTTTTTCTGAGCACTTCGCGAGTCGACCCCAAGCCTTTCATGAGTCGACTCCCGACTATCAGGAGTCGACACTTTATTTCTGGCGAGTCGACCCCTAACCTTTAAAACATTTCTATTTTTGTAAGACGAGCTCGAGCCGACTCGGGAAAAGCATGAGTCGACTCCAGCAAATCTGGACGAAATTTTTACGGATGCCAACTCAGCTCCAACGGTAGTTTTTTGATTAACGGCTATTTTTCCTTGTCTCTAACGGATATATTTTGCAGAATCTATAAATAGAGGAGCTCTTTTCAAATCAAAGGTATGAATAAAAAATCAAAAAGAGAGAAAAGAATATCTTTCAAAAAGAGGGAAAAACAGAGCTTATTGGAAAAATCTTC
>UESW01004130.1:251003-395687 GCA_900491605.1 Calamus simplicifolius
ATCTTTTACTGGAAAAGGTGAAAGAGCCAAAGAGCTATTGGGTCTAGTATATACTGATGTATGTGGACCAATGAGTACTTGTGCCAAAGGTAGATATTACTACTTCATTACTTTTACAGACGACCTTTCTATGTTCGGTTATGTCTATCTTATGAGACATAAATCTGAGTCGTTTGAAATGTTCAAACTATATCATAAAGAAGTAAAAAAACAAACAGGAAAATGTATTAAGACCCTTCGATCAGATCGAGGAGGCGAATACCTTTCAAATGACTTTGTGAGATATTTAAGGAAGAATGATATTCTCTCCCAATGGACTCCTACAGGAACACCGTAGCATAACGGTGTGTCGGAAAGAAGGAATCAAACTCTGTTAGACATGGTTCGGTCCATGTTGGGTTTTGCAAGCTTGCCAATATCATTTTGGGGATATGCATTAGAATCAGCTTGTCATATTCTCAATAAGGTTCCAAGTAAGTCTGTTCTAAAACTCCACATGAGATGTGGTATGGACATAAACTGGTTATCACCTATCTGAGAGTCTGGGGGTGTCCGGCTTAGTGAAACGTGCAAAATCAAACAAACTTGAACCCAAATCTGACAAATGTTTTTTTTATCGGCTATCCGAAAGAAACCAAAGGATATTACTTCTACAATACTGAAGAACAAAAGTTGTTCATTAGTAATAGAGTAGTTTTTCTTGAAAAGGAGTTACTTAGTGAAGGAACAAATAGCTCTAATATTGAACTTGAGGAAGTTCATCAAGTAAAAGAACAACACAAACCAATGAACCCTTAGAATCTGAGTTGATTAGATCAAACTCAAAACCCATTTAGATGCACCATTAAGGCGATCTGGTAGAGTACCACATCAACCGACAGATACTTAGGTTTCTTGGTCCAGAACGATGATCCTATTGAGCTCGATGAGAACAACGAGGATCTGATCACCTATATGGATGCTATGCAAAGGATTGACTCTAATAAATGGCTTAATGCCATAAAATCCGAACTTGATTCTATGAAGGAAAATAATGTATGGACATTAGTTTACCCACCCGAAGGGATAAAACCCATAGGGTGTAAGTGGGTTTTTAAGAGAAAAAGAGGCGCAGACGAAAAGGTAGAGACCTACAAAGCACGTCTGGTTGCCAAGGGGTATCGTCAACGTTATGGTATTAACTATGACGAAATGTTTTCTCCTGTGGCAATGCTGAAATCCATTCGGATTATGCTAGCTATAGCAGCACACTTCGATTATGAGATTTGGCAGATGGATGTTAAAACCGCTTTTCTAAATGGCAATTTAAAAGAATAGGTGTATATGATACAGCCTGAAGGTTTCATATCTGAAGATGAGTCTAAAGTGTGTAGGCTACAGAAGTCCATTTATGGACTTAAGCAAGCATCTAGGAGTTGGAACATACGATTTGATAATGTGATCAAATCTTATGGCTTTGTTAAGAATAAAGAAGAACATTGCATTTATAAATGGGCTAACGATTCCGTTATTGTATTTCTTGTATTATATGTAGATGATATTCTCTTAATCTAGAATGATATCCCTGCATTACAAGGAATAAAGATATGGTTATCATCATAATTCTCTATGAAAGATCTGGGAGAAGCCTCCTACATCCTAGGGATGAAAGATCTATAGAGATAGATCTAAGAGGATGCTTGGTCTTCCCAATCTACGTACATTGACACAGTGCTAAAGAGGTTTAGCATGGAGAATTCCAAGAAAGGCTATCTTCCGATAGGCCATGGAATTCATCTTTCTAAGAAGGATTGTCCGACAACTCCTAATGAAAGAGAATGTATGAATCGAATTCTATATGCTTCGGCAGTGGGATCGATTAGTACACCATGACATGTACAAGACCAGATGTAGCATACTCACTAGGAGTAGTGAGTAGATACCAATCTGATCTAGAAGAAAAACACTGGCAAGTTGTTAAGACAATCCTTAAGTATTTGAGAAAAACTAAGGGCCAGTGGTTAGTTTATGGAGAGTCTAATTGAAACTTGTTGGATATACTGATTCCAGTTTCCAATTAGATCATGATGATAGCAAAAGTGTATTGGGTTTCATGTTTATCCTAAATGGTGGAGTGTTTGCTGGAAAAGTTCCAAGCAACATACAGTGGCAGATTTGGTGTGCGAGGCAGAGTACATCGTACATCAGATGCTGTGAAAGAAGCTGTGTGGCTACGAAAGTTCATCTTCGAGCTTGGAGTGGCACCTTCTATAGATGGACCAGTCATGTTATACAGTGTTAGTACTGGTTCCATAGCTCAAGCAAAGGAACCACGAGCACATCAGCGCACCAAGCACATACTGCACCGGTTTTATCTTATTCGAGAGATTGTAGATCGAGGTGACATAAATCTTTAGAAGATTGACGGAAATGAAAACCTAGGTGACCCATTTACTAAAGCACTCAGCATCAAGGAGTTTGATGACTATAAATTGAAGATGGGTATTAGATACTGTAATGAGTGGCTTTAGGCTAGTGGGAGTTTGTTGGGAATTGTATCCTAAAGCCAATCATTTGATGATTGTGCTAATGTAAATAGCATATAAATTGATATATTAATAAAAGTTATTTGGCAGTTTATTCATTACAAGAACATCTTCTTAATACTTCTGATAGTAATGAAGCCCTTAGATCTTCTTTCACGATAAAGGATGATTTATCTTTGAAGGTCATCAAAAGAGTTCGCACCAAATGATATACTATGATAGGGCCATAGTACTATCAATTATAGGACGTTGTATATCATATTTGTTGGTTGTCCTCTTAACCAAGGAGTGTAGAGACACTGGTATGACATACAGGTGAAAGTGTAGGAGTACATTTCACTGAACGTGACTCATTTTCGGATACTCTGCTATCAAGAGTTAATCGAGAAGATATAGGTATAAGTATCCTTTAGACCTAAAGATCACAACCAGTGACTTACAAGCAACTCATTGTACTTAGGTGCCGGACCACCTGGATTTCTAATCCAGTTACGAAAGGTTACTGGATGCAGTCAGTACTTGTGGTAGTCAGTTGTGGATCAAGATGGAATTTGACCTATCCCGTTAAAAGGAGAAATGCTTGTGTTTCAATTTAGCAAGACCTTGACCAAGGCACTTCATGTGAAAGTCATATGATCACTAAAATTGAAATCACTTTATGGATTTGCTGTTTAGAGTTGATAGACTCTTAAGCCATCCTTAGCATTTGTGGTCAATAGGATGAATTATACAATAACTGTTTCTTAGGGTTCTTGGAGTTTGGTCGGCAACTCTTCGACCTATCCGGACGTCGGGTTCCATTGCTAGATGGGTACATCGATTAGTATAGAAAGTTATTTCTTTGCTACCGGCTTAGGTTCGAACCTAGAGAGTCACACGCATAGAAGTTTCTTAGATGATCTATTTGCTGATTAACGATTGAGAATCGTACATGATTTAATTAATCAATTTGATTGATTGAATTATCTTAATTGGGTTAAGTACAAGTGAATAAGATTCAATTTGGTTTAAGTCTATTAGAAGGACTAATCAATTTCAAATATTGATTTGAAATTAGACTTGATTTGGATTTAAATAGATTTAGGACTAGCCAAATTTGATTTGGGTTAAGACCATGATCCATGTAGCTTCAATTTAATAAATTCAAATCAGCTTAAACCAAAACCCAAAACTAAACCCCATGTGTGAAAATAGTTTTCTCAAATAAGGATCTTACGAGAGATTAAATTCTCATGCATAATTTAATGTATAACATTAATCTTCTCCAACAGTTCCGTTGGAATTCTAAAGCGTTAGAATTTATATGGAATAAATGTGCCTCTTTGAATCACCCACGCGATGGAATTCTAAGTGTTAGAATTCACATATCTTTGGTTTTCACCAAACGTCGGAATTAACCAAACACCACATCTCTTTGGTTTTCACCGAATGTTGGAATTAACCAAAGGTTTCATCTCTTTGGTTTTCACCGAATGTCGGAATTAAAGAAAAGGTTGCATCTCTTTGGTTTTAACTGAATGATAGAATTCTAAGTGTTAGAATTGAGCCTATAAATTAGAGGACATTTTTCACCAGAAAAGAACACAACACATGATATGTCGTGGATTGAAATTCTAAAGAGTTAGAACATAAAATCCGGGCGATTATGGTGTTAGCAAAAGTTTGGTGGATCTTAGAGGAAGAATTCAAGTGGGAGGATTCAAGATCAGTAAAATTGTTTTTTCCGCGAGCTAGCACTCCCGGGAATCCGATCATTCGGGGGTTTCGCGTGGACGATACTAGAGGCCGAATGATTGAACGGCTGCAGAGTACAAAGGATTTACCTACTGTTCTTAAGGTCAGTTATTTGATCCCTAAATCTTAAGGCAGGCTTCAAGACGAGTAGTATGACTTCTCATCTTGAAGATTAAGATATGATCTTAATTATTTAATTTATATGCATTATTTAGATCAAACGATCTTATAATATAAGGCAAAGATATGATCTTGATGCATGTTAGATAGATTAATATGTAATCTTTAAATTTTTGCATTGATAATTGTTATCAATTTATTAAAATATGCATGCCTCGGGGATTATTTCTCCCTACACCTTCATGGGAAAATTTATAGTAGTATACTTTGATGATATTTTGATTTACAGTAGGACTAAGGAAAGCCGCTTAGACCACCTTAGGCAAGTATATACAACCTTAGGAAAGAGAATCTCTATGCTAATTTGAAGAAGTGTGAGTTCTTAACCCATAGAGTCACTTTCCTAGGTTTTATTGTCACCCTGATGGAGTTTCAGCTAATCCTGAAAAGATAAAAGCCATAGTTGAGTGGCATGTTCCCAAAACTGTTCATGATATTCGTAGTTTTCATGGTCTAGCCACCTTTTATAGGAGATTCATACGAGGTTTTAGCTCCATTATTGCCCCAATAACTTATTGTCTTATGAAGGGTAGTTTTAATTGGACCAAAGCAGTTAATAGAGCATTCCTAGAGATAAAAGAAAGAATGACACAAGCACCTATTTTGAAGTTACCAGACTTTACCAAAGTATTCGAGGTAGCTTGTGATGCATCCGGAGTTGGAATAGGCGGAGTTTTAAGCCAGGAGAACTACCCTATAGCTTTCTTTAGTAAAAATTAAATGATGCTAAGCTTAAATATTCCACCTATGATAAAGAACTCTATGCGGTAGTACAAGCTTTAAAGTATTGGAGACACTATCTTCTACCGTAAGAATTTATCCTATTCTTTGATCACAAGGCCCTTAGATTTCTTAGTTCTAGAAAAAGTTGAATCCTAGGCATGCCAAATGGGTAGAATACATCCAATCCTATACTTTTGTCCTGAAACACCATGCCGGAGCTGAAATAAGGTAGCCGATGCTTTGAGTTGTAGAACCTTACTTTACATTCAGTTAGCACTGAAGTTGTTGGATTTGAGAGACTTAAAGATGAGTATGCAACCTGTCCAGACTTTAGTGAAATTTACCAGGCCTTGAGTCAAGGACCATCTAGTGACTATAGTGATTATACCCTTCTAGATGGTCATCTGTTTAAAGAGAACAAGCTCTGTATTCCCAAACTTCCTTGAGAGACTTTCTAGTTTGGAAGACCCGTGCGGGAGGTTTAGCTGGTCACTTTGGTAGAAATAAGACCATTTTAGCTATTGAAGACCAATTTTTTTGGCCAGGACTTAAGAGACAAGTTGCCCAGATAGTGGCCAGGTGTCGAACTTGTGTTGTTGGCAAGCAGCAGAAGCAAAATACTGGACTCTATACATCTTTACCTGTACCCGATTGTCCATGGCAGGACCTTAGCATGGATTTCGTATTAGGCCTACCTAAGACCCAGCGGAAACATGATTTGATCTTTGTTGTGGTCGATAGGTTCTCAAAATGGCTCACTTCATCCCTTGTTCCCAAACCGTTGATGCCTCTAGAGTCGCCAAACTTTTTCTAGATAGAGTGGTAAAGCTACATGGTCTGCCTAAAACCATAGTGTCTGATAGGGATGTCAAATTCACTAGCTACTTTTGAAAAACCCTATGGCATTTGTTAGGTACCAAATTGAAATTCTCCACTGCCTACCACCTCCAGACTGATGGCCAGACTGAAGTCATAAATAGGAGTCTAAGCAACCTACTGAGGTGTCTTGTAGGAGAACAACTAGGAAACTGGGATTTATTATTACCTCGTGCTGAGTTTGCATATAACAGTTCAGTCAATAGGTCTACTGGGAAAAGCCCCTTTGAGATTGTCCATAGTTATAAACCTAGAAGACCTATCGACCTCATTCCATTACCATCACATGCAGGAGTATCTGAGTCCGTCGAGTCATATGCACAGCATATTAAGGAGTTGCATAAAGAGATTAGTAAAAGATTCAAATGAGCAATGAAGTATATAGACATATGGCTAACTCACATAAAAGAATGAAGTAATTTAATGAAGGGGACTCTGTGATGATTAAACTTAGACCTGAAAGGTTTCCACCGGGAACTATAAAGAAACTATACGCTCGGAGAGCTGGACCTTTCAAAGTAATAAAGAAAGTAGGACCTAATGCATATGTTTTAGAGTTACCACCAGATTATGGCAGTAGTTCCACATTTAATATTTTAGATCTGAAAGAATACAAAGAATAGGCATTAATTCCTAGTGAGCCTTTTGGGCCTTATCCTGCCTTTGAGAGTGAAACCCTACCTGAGTGTCCACCAGCAATTCCACCAGATCGGAGAGACAGAGTTGAACGTATTTTGGATGACCAGGCGATTACCATCAGAAATAAAGGCTATCAACGTTACTTGGTTCATTGGCAAGGCGTTACCGGGTTCATTGGCAAGGCCGATCTGAATCCGAGGACTCCTGGATCATCCGAGAGGATCTTCAACAAATTGCACCAGACTTACTAGAGAAATATCATGGACAGATTGATCCTTACTCAACAGGGTCGAGTTCCTCCCACCCGAAGAGAATTGGTGTGGACACCAGGCTCAGGAAGAGGCTTCAACAACTTCAGCTGGATTCTTTATAGAGTCTTTATTTCAATTGACTGTATTTGTTTGATTGAGTCCTATTTAAGTTCTTTATTGCAATTGAGTCAAAAGGAGTCCAACCCAAAAAACCCGATCTGGTTCAGCACAAGAAGAATGGGTGCATGGTCATGAAGTCACCAACATTGAAGCCATATCATCACGCCACATCAACAAGGAATGTCGCCCAATGAATAGAAAGATTTTGAATCAAGTCAAAGTCTCCTCTTGGAAACCACCTCCACAAATCAAGGGACGTTCATATTGGAAACTGCCTCAACAAATCATGGGACGCCCACATTGAAAACCACCTCCATAAATCAAAGGAGTCCATATTGGAAACTACCTTCACAAATCATGGGACGCCCCACATTCTTCTCTTTGCTGGCCAAGATCTTCTTCCTCTAATGATAATATGGTGTAAGTGCTTGGTAGTCTATAAAAGGGCTCCTGGCTTTTCGAAAGAAGATGATTAATGAAGTTTTCTTGAGAAATCCTCTGCTTGTTAGATGGATCCCCTGTGAGAGGGTAGGCGTGAGGCATGGTGTCTATTTATATCGTCCATATTTTATCCTCCTTTTCCCACTTTGCTTCAAGCCCATTTTCAATCGATCAAGGATCCCCAGCTTCCATGGTTCCAAAGTTGCAGGTTGTTCCCATCATGAATCAAGGTATGGAAGCTTGCAATATGGTGGAATCCCTTGTCATCCTTAAGTTCCTTCCCTGAGTGCATCGATTTTACTTTAGTTTATTAATTGCTTGGAGAACCCTCTTTAAAATCCTTTCAGATATGCAATTATTAGATTTACTTAGCCCTAATCTGAGTGGTTTCTTAACCACAACGATCCGCTTCTTTATTACTTTGTTTAAATTCTAAATTCAAACTTTGTTTAGTCTTCTAAGTCCCCTCCATAAAATTTCTAGTTCTTAAACAATGAGTGAATGCATGTGTTTATTTCACTTAATCGTTCATTTAATATTCTTTACTAATTCTATTAGAAATACATCCCACGTCGGTTATCCCACATCAAAGTTTAATGACACTGATATTAATATAATGAGGCATCATGAATCCTTAATACATACAATATAAATTTAGCTTTCGAGATGCACATATATGGGAGCATCACCTGGATTATATTCATAACACTCTTTGCCCTTTAATTTCATATCTTAAATTGAGGTATTTTAGCCATCTTAAGAGAATCGCGTTGAGCTGATGAAGTTTGTGAGACATGCATGCCCTTCACTTTTGTACTATTTATAACGGTTTAAATTTACCTATTGACTAAATCGAATCGAAACAATGTGATTTAAAAACTCAAATAAAAGTTAATGAATAGCAATGAATTTAGTTATAAGTACATTACATATTTCTTTCTTATTCAATATTAAATTAAACTTGAGTATCATAATCTTTTTACCTTATAATGCGGTTATCACACATAGCATCACCTAAGTATAGCTCTAGCCGAATCGAGCTCAGAAGGGGCGGCAGCAGGTCTTGCTACAGTGACCAACATGGCCACAATGTTTCAGCTCAAGGAGAGGAAAGAGGAGAAGAGAGAGAGGGAAGAAGAGAGAGAGAAACAGGAAGAGGAAGAGGGAAGGATGGGGATGGAAGGAAGAGAGAATTCAATTCCCATTTTTAGCCAATAGATGGAGAGGAGACAACCGATGCCACCTGGAGGCAGTCAGACGAACTTTGGCATTCGAAGAAGACATTCAGGCCTACTGCGGGAGAGCGCGACGGGGACGTCGGCGCCTTTAGGTGGGGGAGGATTGTCACCGCCCCAGTAATGCGCACGGCCATGAGGGCCATGGCGCAGCCCGCGTGTGTGCAGGCGCGGGCAGGCAAGCTTCCGAGGGCTTGCTGGGTTGGAAGCTGACGTGCGATGGGATGCGCACAGCCAACCATGGAGCGCGTGAGGTTGACGAGTTCCATTTCAGCGAGGCGTAGCGGTGAGCAAGGATGGCGAGCTGTGCGCCATGACCAGATGCATGTCCATTCCCAGACGCGACGGCACGCGTGGAACTTTGCATCAAGCACGCCGGATTTCAGCACGACAAGTAATGGTCAAGATCGAAGGATGTCCTACGCTAAGTGGATCTTCCACTTTGGCGTCATGGCAGTTGGCAAGCATTGCGCATGGGATGGCAGGAGTTGGCAGGAGTTCTTGGTAGCGGCCATTTGGCTAGCGTCTCTATGTCCGACGAGGATGAAGAGGGTTGGTGTCTTGGCAAGAAGATGGGACCAAAGGTTCTGGAAACTGATGGAAGGAGAAGGTCAAGGTCTTCGGCTTCACCCATATGGCCAGCAAGGAATAAGAGAGTCGGTATCTTAGGAATAAGGAGAGTCGGTATCTGTGAGAAGATGGGATCGATGGTTCTGCAAGCCGATGGAACGAGAAGGTTGAGGTCTTCGACTTCACCGATGATGAAGAAGGATGCTTGCTCTATTTTTCAAATAAAGTTTCAGTTTCTAAGGCCCTGTTTGAAGAGCTCTTCACAAGAAAATACTATTCCAGTGTTACTGAAGAAACGCATCGGAAGGCAGAGCAAGCATCAATGGCAGCCCCTCTTTTGAACCCTAAAGTGGAATGCAAAAACGAATGCTTCATTTTTTTTCAAACATTAAAACTTAGCCATTATGACAATCCAAATGAAACTTTGTCTTCATCTTCTCCTTTGCGAATTGATGCTTCCGCCCCCTGTCCTCACAAACTCACCAAACAACTGAAAAATATTATTATACCAAAACTTTTGATCTGCCATTGAAAACAAACTGAAAGCTACACCATAAATCTGCCATTTACGTGGAATACTCTACTTCAAATACCAAATGGCATAAAAATAGCTTAAACTATGAGCTAACACATCAACTAATTCATCATAAATAGATAAAAAATAGAGAATCACATGCGGAAAATTCATTAACAGGTTATTCATTATTCTTTATATATATATATATATATATATATATATAGAGAGAGAGAGAGAGAGAGAGAGAGAGAGAGAGAGAGATGAGAGGTTTGGCTACATTATATATATGGTTAAGTTCAAATTTAATGGCCTTTCATCATTAGATTTGTATGGATCTCAAAGTCAAAAAGTTATTTGTTAATCATCGTTACCATTTTTTTTAAAAAAAAAGTGTTTATGAGGTGAAATTCATTTTTATTAAATGAAACAATATAGTTTATACGTACTACTATATCGTATTCCTATATTTATAACATACTTATGCTATAATATGATAAAATAGCATAGAAATATTTATATGCTTGTTCTATTATATCATATCCCTGTACTTATGATGTAAAAGCATAAGAATATGATACAGTATATCATATTTTTATGTGTATCATATCCCTATACTCATAATATAAAAGAACAGTAATATAACATAGTAGTACATGAATATTTTATCATATTTCTATGCTTAAAAATTATAGTATAAAAATATGATACAATATTATTATGCTTATAATATAGTAACATATGGAAACGGTAAAACAGTGTAAGATTATGATATAATATATTATCTATCTCATAAATGCATGTCTCATCTCATCAATGCTTTTCTTTTTTTCATAGTAAAATCAATGTTTATTGAAAGATCTTTTTAGTTTTAAGATCCATGCAAATTTAATAACGAAGTGGCAATCAGATTTGAGCTTAATTATATGCGAATGTAAGTTTATCTATCCTCTTTACATATATAGAGCTGGACTTAGCTAGGTAGTGTAATCAATCTAAATGTTGATCATTCTTTTCTCCTTTTTGGAACCATACAAATCATGATAGAAAAGATATAAAAATGAGATGATTTCAATATATATGAATTTAAAAGTGAAAAACAATATGAGATTTTGGTTGTGTATGAGTATAGACATGTTTACCCCTCTCTATATAAAATAAGTTTGAACTGTAAATTATGATAAATTGTTTTGTTGTTATTTAAATTACAATTGAATTTAATGTTTTAAAGAGATAGCCCGTTGTAAAAAAAAAAAAAAAAAAAAAAGATAGCCCGGTAAGCTGTCATCAAAAGAAATGCTGCACTAGCGTCAGCTAGCGAACGGACAGCAGGCGCGTTCAACTAACCAAGCTCTGGACCGTCGATCAGCCAGGTGTTGACCATCCAAGTAGGCTGGAGGCAAACCCCGTCGATCAGCCAGGCATCTTCCGTTGGGTGCGACCGCCCGCAGGATCGTTCCGTCCAGTGATCACTCTCTCCCTTCCCCGGTCGCAGCAAAAGATCTTTGGTTTGAATTAGGGTTAGGGCGAGGGTTTGGATCGCCATGGATGCACGGCCACCGCCGACGCCGCAGCAGCAGTGGAGGGAGTCCTCGCCTCCTCCTTCTGGATGGAATATCCTCACCATGGTGATAATGGTGGTTTCCGTCGTTTTGGTCCCGGTAAGAACGAGGAAGAGATTATTAGTGTTTGTTTCAGCTCAATAATTCCATCGGGAATAGTTCTTCTTATCGATTTAATTGGATTTTCAATTAAAGCTTAGTTCTTTTATACTAATTGCTAGGGTAGAAGAATAAAGATCCCATTTTTATTAGTTAATCTCTTTAAAATTTCAATTCAGTATGTTGGAGACTCGTTTTAGTACCCAAACGATCCCAAATAAGAACGTCTCGATCGAACTAATCTCCGTAGAATGAAACGGTTTTCTTAATATTGTTTTAATAAGATAAGCCAAGTTGGTCAAATTGGTTGATATGTTGTTGCTGTTTTTATGCTCTTAAGAGCTGGAGTTTATGGATTTTCATCCTAATGGACCGATTGTATTGAAATAAAGATCTAAATGGTTATCATGGATCCATCCACATCTCCAAGATGGACAATGGTTTATGTTTTGGCTCTATGGTTTGTAACTTCTCCATTGAAGCTTGGTGATGTCTTTGTTCAAACACTTTCCAGTTGTAGAGAAGCTTGGGAATGTTATTTCCATTGGCATGAGCTTAAATTGGGTAACTTAGGATGTGGATGGCCTTGTAAACTTCATGGTAGGACTAGTCCTATCCAAAATTGTTATGGCAGGTAATTTGGCAGATGTTTGGTTGAGATTTGGTGGTAATTTGAATATGCTTCCCATTGTATGTGCTTCTTTATTGTTCTTAACCATATCATAAAGAGTTGAGGGTGTGAACTATTGTAGTTGGTAAAATCTTTGAGGGTTGGTACCAATCACCCAGATCTAGCTGGGATTCCTCTCATCCTAGTTCTCAACTGAAAAAGTTAACAGATTACCTGGAAGGAAATAGAGATGAAATGTCCAGCAGCCATATTAATACCATATGTTTTGTTGTTTAAGGCTATGACATAGCCCAATGCTACTACTTACTGATTAAGTCATGATCCATGTTGAATTTGATGCATCTGATTGTTATGGGAAAACTTTGCAGATAATGCTTTCATCCTCAACCTCAGCAACAAGCTCCAGTTTTTCCATCTTGCATCAAGTTCCTGAAGGCCATGTTGGTGTATATTGGAGGGGTGGTGCTCTCTTGAAGACAATTACTAATCCAGGTATATGTATGATAATATAGTTCCATTTTTGTATTTGCGGGCACTATCGTTTGCTTAAAATACTTTCACCATGCCAGGTTTTCACTTGAAGTTGCCTTTGATAACCCAGTTTGAGCCCATTCAAGTTACACTTCAGACAGATGAGGTAATTGGCTCATGCTCCTGTCGACCTGACTAGAATCCATGACCCCATATAGGCCAACTATGGTCTTCATTTTAGCTTTGATGTTATACTTGTCTTCACATCTCAAATAACAAAGGAAGAGTGAGGGGGAAATGCTCATTCTTGTTGACTTCACCTTCAATCTAATCCATATCAACTATGATCCATTTCATATCATTTACATAATACCCTCTTGTTAAAAAACTCAAATTCTGCTTGAACAGTCAGATTTGATTTTTTTTTTTGGGTAACATCGAAACCAAACTCTCAATAAGAATCAAGTTAATTCTTTTCTCTTCAAGTATACATCAAAACTCTATGCTTTTTGCCTTTTTTTTTTTTTTGGAACAAAAAATTCTATCAGGTAAGAGATATTCCATGCGGTACGAAAGGTGGTGTTATGATCAGCTTTGATAAGATAGAGGTACACAAGCATTGTTCTTGCTCTTGATTTCTTGGTACCACAAGAGGAAGAGGTCTATCCTGTCTTTCCTCTGTGATGCGGCAGGGTCCTTGCTTCACTTCTAATTTAGTTACTTTTTCTAACAGGTTGTCAATCGTCTTCGTAAAGATTATGTGTATGAAACTCTGCTCGATTATGGTGTGAATTATGATAAGACATGGATCTATGATAAGATTCATCATGAGATCAATCAGTTTTGCAGTTCTCATACCATGCAGCAAGTTTATATTGACAGGTTTGATCAGGTTCGTGCATAATTCACAAATTAGGTTTTGAAACTCATTGCCAGTTTCTATCCCAAACCATCAAGATGCATATTTTGCAATTTCCTTGTTCCCTAACAATGATGATAATGTTTCAGATTGATGAAAAAATGAAAGAAGCCATTCAAAGTGACTGTACACGTTATGCCCCAGGTATTGAAATTATCGGTGTTCGTGTTACAAAGCCAAATATTCCATTACGCATTAGGCGGAATTTTGAACTCATGGAAGAGGAAAGAACTAAGGTATCTATCTTTGATCTCTGAAATGGCCAGAGCAAACTGTCTATAGTATTTGCTACCAATCAATGGGGTCTTGGATGCCGTGGTTTGCTTTAAACAGAAACATCATGGAGAATCAGGTTTCTGGATCTGGAAAGGGTTTGGATGAGAGGAGGAGGTGAAGCAAGAGTTTTGAGCAACACAAAAGAATAAAATATCACAATTTCTGAATTCCATGATATTACAAATTATCTTCTAGGTTGTTGTATCCAATGTAATGATAAGATTGGAGACTCCCACCAAACTAAATGAATAATGAACTGTGTTCAAGTTTTCGGGGTCCTTTGGTTTGGAGGAAGTGAATATCATAATTTTCCACCCTCATTTTCCACCTTTGGTTGGAAGGAGGAAAAATTGTTTAAGAGGCTCATACACTTTTCCTTCATCTCATCAAAAAATGAATATCATAGGGGAGGTAGCATTTATTTTCTAACCCTCTTTCTCCTCTAATTGAAAAATATTTTAGCACTAAAAGTCCAAAAATACTACTATATGTATGTATCTCCCATGTCTAACCCATTAGCCCCTTGTGTAGAATCTTCATGCAGGTGGACTCTCATCCTAAAAACTATAAATTATTATAATATTTTTAATTACTATTATTGCTTTATAATATTTTATAATATTTTATAATCTTTTAAATTATTATTATTATTTATATCATGACAATCAACAATTAGATTATTAAATCAATACATCATTTTCTTTCATATAATATTCATCAACTAAACAATCAAAAGAAATAAATTTCTCAAATATTCCATTTAATTCCTATGCAATCTTTATTCTTGGAATATTAGTCAAATTAGCATTTTTCTATGCAAAATTACCTTCAATTATAGGAAAATATTTTCAAAGATATTTTTGAATACAAATTTCCTATCAACCAAATATGATAAAATTTATTTTCCTTTGGAAAACTTTTTCTAGGAAAATGGGTCTTAGAAAAAATTTTTTTAGAAAAACCTTTTTTAGGAAAATACCAAATGAACGCTTGGTATAAAACACAAATATCGGACAATGTGATCTTTGAATAGCATATCATTCATCAGAACATCTTATAATATTTTTCTAATGGAACAAATGTAATGAACAACATGCCAACTAAATGCCAAAGCTTGGTGGAAGAACTAACATGAAGTTGCCTAGTCCATCCAGGTCAACATAAAACAGGCAATGCCCCGAAGACATAAATATAAACATCTGATTATTCAACATATGGCCAACTTTTCACCTCCCTCTTGTACCTTTATTTATTACATCTTAGTTCACCCCAAGGCTTAAAGTTTCCTTTATGTTGGAGTCTGATTTATACACTACCAAATCCCTGTGGTACATCCCCTCAGTGTTCAGTCCCCATTATTTCTTAATCTTCAGGGTCAAACTCTTCTTCAGAGAAGCCAGATTTATGCAAAATTCTATGTTATTGTATATATTGGGAGCCCTAGAATTTAGTACTCATAACATCATGTAGGAACTATGTGAACGGTTTTGATGTGCTATAATTTTTGACACTTTGGCGTGACATAAAAATGCTTGATTATTTAATTGTTGATGTTTTTTTTTCCCCTTCTAGGCTTTAATCGCCATAGAGGAACAGAAGGTGGCAGAGAAGGAGGCTGAGACCCAGAAGAAGATAGCTTTGTCAGAAGCAGAGAAGAATGCTCAGGTTAGCAAAATTATCATGGAGCAGAAGCTAATGGAAAAGGAGAGTGTTAAGAAGCAGCAGGAGCTTGAGAATGAAATGTACCTTGCACGTGAGAAGAGCCAAACAGATGCCAACTTTTATAGGTTGGTCCTATATTTTATTGTGTCCTGACTAAAATTATGATTGCAGCCATTCTTATAGAGATGAATGTATTGACCGCACATTTTCCAGGGTGATGAAGGAAGCAGAAGCCAACAAACTCAAACTCACCCCTGAATATCTTGAGCTCAAATTCATTGAATCCATTACAAATAATTCAAAGATCTTTTTTGGAAACAAAGTAATGAATTGATACTCTGCTTGTTTAATTTTTCCTCCTATGTTACTTAACAAAAATCTAAGCCAGGGCAAAATTCTGATGCAGGTACCTAACATGATAATGGATCACAAACTGCTTGGCAACTATCTGAATGGCATTGCGAGAAAAGAACATGCCCAGATGTAGTGAGAAGCAGTTCATTTATACTTGAACTCAAATCATTGGTCAATTTGATCAGTTGACCGAACCCGCAAAGTGATGGGCTATCTTTCTATACCTGTGATAATTCGATGTGGCTAGGCAAAGGGCTTGAAGGGCTGTATGTATGCATGTTTGATGAAACTAAGAAAATAATTTTATATGGACAGTTGTTCATTCTGTAATTTAAAAAATAGCTGTTTGTCCTGCTTCAAGCTATGGTTTTTGGATGTGGAATTGCTCCTTTTGTCACATAAGAATGGTGAACCTGGGTTTGTTTTAAAATATATTAATGGATGCCACGGTTTTCTAGATCATGACTTTGTTTTTTTCTCTTGTTTGGAGATTTAAATTTTTAGAATACGGTTTCATTCCACTAAATGGTGGCCTCAAATGAAGTGTTTGGATTCTCTGTTCCGGACTCTTTGTTTCACTTTATGTTGCGGGCCTTTGTTTGGCCCATTAGGGAAATGTTTCAACCGGTGTGGAAGCCTGCGGAACATGGGAGCTACGTTGTGAATTCTTTCTATGAAATTTTTAACCGGCGGTGCGGTATAATTATGTTACAAGCTAATTTGGAAGGTTGGAGCCTTAGAAAAAATTAATTTTTTTGCTTGGCTTTTCGTACAAGATGAAAGAGAGGCTAGTTAGGAATGGTTTTGTGTTGTGTCATGCAGCCTATGGGACAGCATTTTTTTAATTTTATTTTGCCCTTTTACTTCCATATTATGGTCTCTATTAGCTGATTGACTGTATATTTTATTAAAGATTCATCACTTATGGGCATTCTAAAAACTCCCATCATATTCTTAGATCTTAAAGAATCATAGAGGACCAACTCGTTGTTGTCTTTTAGTGACACATAGGAGGGACTTCAAAATCTTTTCTTTCAAATCCTTCATGCTCAGATGTTTCTATTCTTTTGAGTTTTAGGATTATATCAAAAGTGTTAAATCAAAATTTATCAGAACAACAATTGCTTTACTTTCTATCGATATTAAATAAAAAAAACTCACGGATAACTTCTAGTCGGAGTGATTTCACAAAATAAAAGGAAAAACACCCTTTTAAGCCACAACACAAGTCCCCCTAGAAATCTTATTGATGTTGATAGAATCAAGAAGAGAAGATCTCGTATTCTCTTCGTACCAAGAAAAAAGAAAGAGAAGGCGCACCCTTTTATAAAAATGAAACCATGTAAAAAAATTATCCTCTCTTCAGTTATGAAAACTGCCACTCCTTTTTCCACGTCATTATCATCTTGGGTATATTTATTTTTAACATCTCCCACTTGTACATGATGATAATTTATTCATAATATATCTCTCATTTAGATTTCTAAATGTAATTCATACTAGGTAATTGGGTCGTATGACCAGCAAGTTCAGTTGAGCTATAATGTTATGTAACGGTTAGGAGTACATAACAGCTCCAATAATAGAGAGAGAACAAACACATATAAACTTGCTTATATCCTAAACTAAAAATTTCACATCATTACATCTCTGATCACTCATAAATATCAAAGAGTATGCTTAATCTTTCATCGGCATAATGTATTCACAATTATGTCAAGTGAATTACATAATTGGTCGACCTGTGAAAATACTATGATGTAAATTAAATCAGTCTTCCTTCTCAACTCGAATCTTTTAACTCCATATAGCTTCTTTCCTAGATATGTCCCGCAAATCGCATAATTCTTGATTATTGGTAACATACTAAAGTAGCAACACTATAATAAAGTCTTAAGAGACAGTTAAAAAGTCATAAGGGTATATATATAAAAAATAATTTTAAATCTCCAGGGTCTCGCATAGAGAAGAAGCAGGGATCCATTCTTCTACTACTCTTATTGGTCAACTAAGCACACATGGTATGAATCACGTGCTACGATGTTTTTTTTCTTTAATAAGAGCGTATGTTTTCTTATTTCAAATATCGTACAGACTTAAGTTCAGACACACTTCAGTATTTAACCTAAATTCACCAACCATATCTTTCCTAATCATGTGAATTTATGTCTGGCTATTAAACAGACAAAATAAATAGTGAAATATTTACTTTGATCATAATTATTATAATAATCTTATCTTGATATCTGATTAAGGCATATAGGGTTTAGCTTATCTCTCTCAAAAATTTTTAGCTAGTAGCTGTCTCATCTCTGCATGTTATATAAACATTAGAGGCGATTATCTATGCGAGAAGACCAATTTAGCCTGACGATATACTTTTATAATAGATGTTATTACCATATCACATCTCATGAAGCCATATCAAAGATTCTAAATAAATTATCATGGCAAAGAATATATTCATAGATCAACAAGAATGTGTTTCTTTACATTCACATGCATATCATATTCTACATAATCCAATAGACTTTACATGAGCTTGAAATAAGTCTCTACTAAGGGCTTTGGTAAAGGGATCTGCAAGCATATATTATGTGGAGATATATTGCAAAATTATTTTCTTTTGTGCAATTATATCTCTTACAAAATTATATTTGATGTCTATATGCTTAGTCTTACTATAATATTTGGGGTCCTTGGTATAAGCAATGGCTGCCTGATTATCACAATGAATAATCACTGGACTCCCACTATCATTAAAGAATCCAAGATATTCAAGAAAGCTTTTCAACCAGACAACTTCTTGTACTGCTCCTGAACAGGCTATAAATTATTTTCCATTGTTGATAAAGCCACATATGTTTGCTTCTTACTATTCCATGAAATTGCTCCATTATCCAATAAGAATGCATAACCTGAAGTTGACTTTCTCTCATCTTGATCTCCAGCCTAATCAGCGTCAGAATATCCTTTTAGATTTAAGTCTGATCCTTGATAACAAAGATTGTAATCTGTTGTGCCCTTTAGATATCTAAATATTTTTTTACCGCTTTCCAATGTAATTGATCAGGATTTGATTGGAAACAGCTAACAAATTCCACAGCATAACAGATATATTGCCATGTACATAACATAATGTACATTAAACTTCTAATAGCACTAGTATATAGTATCCTGAACATTTTCTGTTTTTTTCTAGAGTTATTGGACACATGCTGTTACTCAAACATTCTCCCTTTGCTATAGGGGAATCAAGTATTTTCTTTATATATGTCTTTTGCGATAATGCTAAGAGCTTTCTTGAACGATCTCTATGGATCTTGACCCTAATATATAATTCGCTTCTCTCATATCTTTTATATCAAATTTTGAGGACAACCATTCTTTAATAAAATTTAAGAATTCTTTATTATTTCCAACCAGAAGAATATTATCCACATAGAGTGATAATATCATAAACTTTTTTTTAGATCTTTTAATGTACACACAATGATCTTCGTTAATCATCTCAAAGTTATATGAGACAATTACATCATGGAATCTCAAATTTCACTGTCTTGATGCTTGTTTTAGGCCATAAATTGATCTTTTCAATTTGCATACTTTGTATTCATGGCCTTTAACAACAAAACCCAAGGTTGTTCCATGTAGATTTCTTCATCAAGCTCTCCATTAAGAAAAGTTATTTTGACATCATCTGATGCAATTCTAAATCTAATTGTGCTATAATAGCTAGGATTAAGCGAATAGAGGTAAACCTTACAATAGGAGAAATGTTTCTTCAAAATCTATACCCTCTTGTTAGGTATAACCTTTAGCAACAAGTTATGCCTTATATCGATCAATTGATCCATCTGCTTTCCGTTTGATTTTGAGAACCCACTTATTCCCAATAGCTTTGCGATTAGCAGGTAGATCGACTAACTCCTATACTTGATTCTTTTTCATAGATCCATTTCTTCTTCCATGGCAATTTTTCATTGTTCTTTAGCAAGGCATGATAAAGCTTCATTCACAATGTTAGGTTCCTCATCATCTTCTGGAGTAACCATGAGGGCTTCTCCCTCAATTTCAAATCTTCGATGTGCAATGCTTTTTCTAGCACTCCTTAATTAAAGTTCTTGTGAAGAAGATGTAGGTATTAAATCACTCCTACTTGGTTGAGTATTTTTAATTTCAATTACTTGAGTGATATTATCATTTAAATCCTCCAACTCATATGGAGGTATTTTTATCAATCTCACTCCTACTAGAAAATTCATTCTCCAAAAATACAACATCTCATGATTCTATTTCAAAGACACTTCCATCCATTAGATCACCTATGAATAATATCATTTGGAATGTTCAGAGTATCCAATAAAGATACATTTCTTTTCTTTAGGACCTAATTTGCCAAACTTATTTAACATGTCATGAACATAGGCACCCGAACCCCATGGTCTTAAATGACCTAGTTCAGGTTTTTTGCCTGTCCATAATTCAAGGAAGTAATTGTAATCGATTTAGAAAGTACACGATTAAGTATATATGCAGCAGTCAATAATGCATCTTCCCAAAAGAGATTGATAAATTTGCTTGTGCCATCATTGACTTAACCATTTTAAGAAGGGTCTATTCCTTCTTTCAACGACACCATTTTGTTGTGCATTCTCGAAATAGTTAGCTACCTTAATATACCCTTTTATTACATAATGATTTGAACTGATTTAACAAATATTCTCGCCCACGATCAGTTCTTAAGACTTTTACCGTTCTCTCAAGTTAATTTTCAACTTTATTTAGGTACAATCTAATGCTTTAGATTTGTAAGAGATAAGATACGCATGACCATAACGTGCAAAATTATCAATAAATGTAATGAAATATGATACACCATGCCTAGCCTTTATGTTCAGCGGGCCATAGATGTCATAATGAATCAATTTCAATGGAAATTCATCCTTATAGCTTTGCCAAATGGTTTTCTAGTTGATTTTTCAATAAGACAATGTTCACATCTGGACAAATCAGTTTTGATAAAAGAGCCCAATAAGCCCTCACTAGTCAATATGTTCATTCTTTCTTGTCCAATGTGTCCTAATCTAGCATGCCAAATATTAATATCAACATTTGTATTGCTAGAAGAGGTAATTAGTGAAAAAAAATAATTAATAGAATCAAAAGTACCATAGTTTACCTCAAGTACCATAAATTCATAAATATCCAGATCCATAATATAGGTCACTGTAATAAACATCAACACATCTACCATAGAAATTTAGTTCATAACTTAAATTCAAAAGAACAACTGAAACAAGATTCTGTCGTACGTCCGTAGCATAAAGGACGTTATACAGGATCAGAGTTCGGCCACCATGCATTTCCAACTTGCATGTTCCAATTCTTTTGACCTCAACCCTAGCATTGTTTCCATATATATCCATCTACTTCTAACAGGTATGCGACAAAATTCTACAAATGCTGCTCTATCTCGAGCTACATGGTCGGTGGTTCCTGAGTCTATTGTTTACAAAGGATAAGAATTAGTAAGCATCACAGTACTAGAAATATAAATATCATGAAGAGAAGCATAACATAACGTAACCTTTTTCTTTGGCTCTGTATATTCATGAGCAAAGTGACCCTTTTTGCCATAATTGTAACACTTCATGTTTTTTTATTTCTCTTCTTAAAAAAATGGCATTTGTTCTTGTTATTCTTTTGATCAGCAAATCCTTTTTGTTTCCCCTTCCCTTGCCTTTCTTATTCCAATTTCTCTTATGTTTGAAACCAAAAATTTGTTTAGAACTTTCAGCAACATATGCTTGTCCCATAGGTTTAATCGACTCCAACCGTTTATCTTCCAACTCAACATGACGAGCGACATCATTGAAAGTTTTGATACTGTCATTATGAGTTAGATTAACCTTCTTATGCTCCCAACCATTAGGAAAAGAATGAATCACAGCTTGCACTTGCTGTTCATCAGTAAGCTCATGACCAGTTGACTTTAATTCTCTAATCATATTAGACATCTCTCTTAGATGTTGCTTGATTGTTTGATTTGAACATTTTTTGTATGTGTCAAATTTTATAGTTAGCTGCCTAAGTTTGGTCACACTGACTCTATCAAATTTATCCCTAAGGGTAACCCAGACCTCACAAGCAGTAGAATACTGCTCATATTCACATACGAGGTCATTTGCCATTGAACTTATTAATATTCCCTCAGCTGTAAATATTTCTTCTTCCAAGCTTTATATGCTTCCTGATCCCTTCCTACTGAACTATAGTACCCTAACTAGGATCAACCATGGTATGGTTGAAGGCTTTCAAAGCCTCTTGTTCCTCAAGTATATGTTGTATTTTGACGTGCCAGACATGGTAATTATCACCATTTAGCTTATCATCTTTGTTCAGATTAGCTATGATATTCTTTGATGCCATGATTTAAATAAAATGAAGCATATAGTTCATTTATCAAGCACACAATACTATTATTTGTTAAGTATAAACCAAATCTAATAATAACTTAGCAAATTACATGGAATCAAAAGATTGCTATGCTTCCAATCATCATTCATTGTTCAATGCCTTATTATTCATTTAGTTTACTTGAATAAAATAATGCACAATTACAATTCACAGAGAATTAGAAAAAAAAATACACGATTATAATTCATAAAGAATTAAAGAAATATACATTAAGCAACTCCCACTCAAACATAATAAACATCATTAAAAAAAGAACATAACTATAGAGTTTCATGCTCTAAGTATCATTACATGATCTTTTTCAATTACATAATTAAATACCTAACAAACAACATAAAATATAATTAAATGCCTAATAAATAATATAAGTCAAAATAACTAGGCATATAATCATAAAGATAACATATATCTTCATGAATCCATAGGCACCACCAAGAGAAACAAACTTTGAGGTTCTTCCAAAAGTTGTCTGATATTCTTGATGCCATTTTCTCAGAAAAATATTAACCACATGATAATAATCTAAGGAAGATTGACACTCCAGATGACCCATCCAAAAGTCGTACACAAAATTTACCCAATGTGGTGGAAGTGATCTATAGAGTACCCAGACTCTATATTCTGATATAGTCTTATAACCATATTCTTCTAGCTCAATAATCATACGATTAAGCTTAACAATATGATTAATCATATCACTTGCTGGATGATACTCAAAGGTCTCCATTGCTTCCCTTAATTGCATTTGCCTGATACTTAAAGGTCTCCAATGCTTTCCTTGCCTTTGCTTAGTTCTCGTTTGGTCAATGTGAGTATTTGTCTTGCCATTTATAATCATAATAAAATCATTTGATGGAATTATCATAAATAAAGAAGCACAAATAGAAGAAGCCAAATAAAAATTATAAATTATTGGATATGTGTTCCAATAGCAGCACCTAATACCTTAAATTAGAAGATCATGAGAATGCACGTCAAGACATCAATAACTATATCACCCAAAAAACATTTATGTGCATAAGAATTTCATGCTGCACCACTACATTCCTCATTCAATAGAACTGGGTGCCAAATGAATGCCACAAACCTCACCTCGAATGAATGGTGAACATAGTGGTGCACATTCTTGATATACGAGTATGTTTTAACAGTTGTTGCAAACGATGTCTGGGATATATTTGCTTCTTTCACCCCATTATATCAGAAATAACTTCTCATATACAAGTAACTTCATAATATTCATTGAACAAATTCAAATAATTATCCACTAGAGATTTTCTTAGCAATGAACAAAGAGGTCCAAGCACATCAATTTGCTTCATGTAAACACTCAAGTTGACACTCAAATGCGCCCAGTTCAACATTTCAAAGCAAAGATAAAATAGGATTTTTATAGTACGTTCTAGCGGATCTAAAAAGCACCAGTAGAATAGTAGTAGCAGCAGCAGGAAGCAGTCCTTTAAAAGCAAACAAAGGATGCTCATGGGGATGGAGGCCAATCAAATCCAGCAAAGGCAAAATTTAGCCCACCACCATAGAACCTGACTTCCAACCCCTCCAACCCTTGCTCATCATCCCAAACATTATCATCATCACTCCACCCCTCATAGACATCAATCCCATCCTCCAACAGCCCCTCACGTCCAGGTACTCAAGATCCCTACACTGTGAGAGGATCTCGAGGACCCTGTGAGTCATAAGGAGGTGGTAGGCCATCTCGAGGTGGCAAAGCTTGGGCATCATACAAGCTATGGCATGGGCCTCATCATCTTGGCATGTCCTATTTGCCACCTCCAGTGGGTACTCCACCAACATGAAGGTTGATGCAGCAGGACCAAAGTTCTTCGGCTTATTTCCTTGTTTGAAATTTAGATATGGATTAAATCCAAAGGAATCAAGGGAAAGAATCTAATGGATAAGTGTCGATTCACATTTCATATTTTGATATCATCTAATTTATTCACAGAGAACTAAATTACATGGGCCATTCCAGTTGGTTGTTATGTAAAGCATATCAAAAGGATCTCCATGAGATTAGAGTTTATTATTGATAATTTATCCGAAGTGATTGGGCTAATTATTAATAAATAAATAAAATCGTAACTATCTAAGCATACAAAATAGTATAGAAAGCAATCCTATAGCTCTGATACCAATGTTAAATCAAAATTTATCAGGAACAATAATTACTTTACTTTCTTCAATATTAAATAAAGAAAAACTTATGGATAACTTTTGATCAGAGTGATTTCATATAAGAAAAAGAAAAATACCATTTTATGCTATAGCACAAGTCCCTCCAAAAATCTTATTAATGTTGATAGAATCAAGAAGAGAAGAACCCGTATTCTCTTCGTACCAAATATTATTGATGTTGATAGAATCAAGAAGAGAAGAACCCGTATTCTCTTCATACCAAATATTATTGATGTTGATAGAATCAAGAAGAGAAGAACCCGTATTCTCTTCGTACCAAGGAAAAAGAAAGAGAAGGCGCTCTTTTATACCATATAAAAGAAACTATCATCTCTGTAGTTACAAAAAACTATCACTTCTTTTTTCACGTTATTATCATCTTGAGCATATTTATTTTTAACATTCAAAAGGGAAAGATGCTCAAGCGCATGCCATTTTAAAATTTTTGTTAAAGCCAACGTGAGGGAAAGAATTTCGATCCTTGGATATTCTTCCTCCACTTATATTAATAAAGTTAAAGGAATTTTTTCTTTCCTGCCATTATTTTTTTTCTGATATATTTTTTTATTTTTCTCAAACTTATGGACTATGGATGCTGGTCTAGCTTTGGATTCCCACTTAGATCTCTGAGTCTTAATCTCATCTCAAAGCTTGGAGATTGGTTTGCGATTGGTTTATTCTTTTTGGCAGAAGAATTTCAGAATCTGCTCCTCCTTTCAATTGGCATAGGTTCAAGAAATGATTTTGCAGGTGACTCGATTAAATCACAGTTAAGCTATGAGCCTCTGTGGATGAATGAGGTGTCAAAGGCATCCTTTTCATAGCTACCCCGTAGAACCTCTTGGCGTTTGGATGGTGTCAGATTGACGTACTCACCGTAAGATGGAAAGGATATGTGCAAATCTAAGCTACCCTAATCGAAGTGGGGAGGGGGCCTTTGAAAGGAGCTACACCTGGATTTAATCCTTCCCTTTTCTTTTTCTGTAAAAAAAAAAAGAATTCCAAAATCTTCTCATCATGGTTTTCTAGTTTTTTATTTTTAATCTTTGGATCTCAGGATTGTATATCAAGTGGAAGGGCAGCCGCATCATAGAGTATTCTAAGCTATGTTTGGATCTTTGGAGGGAAAGGAAGGGGAGAGTAAAAAGAAGTAAAGGGATGGAAGGGGAAGGAAGGAAAAGGAATGGTTGTTCTTCTTCTCTTGTTTGGAAATGATAAAAGGGAAATGAAATCATTGGATAGAAAGGGGAGAAAGGAAGTAAAAGAGTTATGTGATAATTAAACCTTAAGAATAGAAAATGAACAGTGAGATCACTTATGACCTTTTCCTTTATTGAGGGTTAACAAATTTATGTTTATTAAGGAGAAAAGAGGAGGAACCAACTACTCTCGTTCCCTTCCCCCTCTCTTTAATTTTCCTTTCAAACAGATAACTTATGACCTTTTCCTTTCGTTTCCTTTTCCTCCCCTCGATTCACCCCAATCTAGACCCTAAGATCTGGCTTTGTTTGGATCTTTGGAGGGGAAGGAAGGAGAGAGCAAAAAAAAGGAAATGGATGGAAGGGAAAGGAAGGGGAAGGAAGAGTAATATCAATTATCTTGTTTGGATAGAGAGAAGAAAAGAAGAGAAAGAGTTATATAATAATTATATCCCTTCAGAATAGGGAATAATCCGTAGTAGTGAAAAAATAAAGAATAAAAAATAAAATATTTTGGTCTTTAAAAAAAATATGACTTAAATTTTTCTTCTCCGTAGCTTACCCAGAGTTAATAAATTTACCCTTTAATGAGAAAAAAAATATTTTCCTTTCCCTTCCCTTTATTTCCTCCCATAGAGATCATCCTTACTTAACTCCGCTTAAAGCGCTCTCTCGAACTTTTTTAATTGACTTGCCATCTCATCACGGCTATGACTCATGAGTTTACGAGAGAGACGGTGAAACAAGCAGACGGCGGCGGCGGTGGCGACAGAGCTAAAACTCCCAGGAGCTGGGGTTGAGAGGTTGGCGGTGCATCGCCGGAGAAGCCCGAAGTTTAAGACGGTAAAGCGTGACTGAAACTGAGAGTATTTTTTTCAAACGGGTGCCTTTTGGCACCGGTTTTAAAACAAGAGGGTGGAAATAAAAGATTTTATCAAAATGGTATTAAAGTAGAAAACATCATTTCAAATAACGTTTTTCACTTACACGTCACAATCTCCTGCCCTGTCAACGGGGCTGCTGATCAGAGGGGTAGAAATTGCCACTTGGAATAGCGATTTCAATTTTAATGAAATCGCCACTCCAATTAGTGGCTATTTTCTCAGAGCGGACTTAAATCCCATCTTCGTTTGCCTCTCTCCCTTCGCATAATCTTCTAGCAAATCAAAAGAGGGGTTAGGTGATGGTTAATGATTCAGTATCAATCAGAATTATCTTGTTGTATCATTATCTTGTTAATCAAAATTATTTTGTTATATCTATTATCTTTTTTAATCAGAATTATCTTGTTATACCTGTTATCTATAACTAGATAATATATATAACAATCAGAATTATCTTGTTATATCTATTATCTATAACATATCTATTATCTTGTTATAGATAATAGATATAACAAGATAATAGATAATAGATAATAGAGGGTTAGGGTCGCTGGGAGGCTCCGAGCGTTTAAGAAGGGATCGTGCTCGAGTCATTCGAAGAAAATAGGTAGAAATCGCCACTTCAATTTCAACTGAACTGAAATCGCCACTTGGAGTGGTGATTTCAACTGAACTGAAATCGCCACTTCAAATGACAATTTCTACTCGGACGTGAGGAGTGAAAAAACATCATTTAAAATGACGTTTTCCACTTTAACACTATTTTACCAATAGATTTAAAAAACTACTCATTAACTGATTAGCAGAGAATCCGCACTCCCAGATAAAGTAGATGCTGCTCAAAATTTTGTTGGATCCTCCAGAGTAATTAATTACAAGGAAAAGCACCAACAAGAGAGGTCCATCGAGTTCAGACGGCAAACAGGCCATGGATGTCTGCAAAGCTGGTAGCCGACTTACTTTTTTTTATCAGATGCCAACATATTAAAGTAAAATTATAAGGATTGTTCCAACAAAACTCATAAAAATATCTAAAATTACTATAATTATAATTATCAAGCCGTCTCCTCATCAAATCGTCCTTCACAAAAACTTAGGTTTGCTTGCACTTAGCACAACCACTCTACTAAACTTTCTCAATATTAATCCAGATTATTGAGTGTTGGAAGAAGGAAATTTGGAATAGTTATTCTATTGCATTGTAAACTGAAGGATTACATAATATTTATAGACCCTTAAAGTAACAGAATAATTAAAGCTAATATGGAAACCAGCAACAATAAGTAAACATAATTCCCTAGATAACAATTTCCAAAACTCTAAGTCCAAGATGAGCTTGGGATGCGAAGAGTCTTTTCAATTTCCAACAGCTTGGGATACGAAGAGTCTTTTCAATTTCCAACAGCCTCCCTTAGACCGAGGTCATCTTGACCATGTCGATCAGTCTCTTGAGTTTGAGGAAGGAATCTGACTTCAACGGCTTAGTGAACATGTCAGCCACTTGGTCTTCCGTCTTGCAATACTGCAGCACAATCTCCTCAGATTTCACCAGATCTCGAATGAAGTGGTACTTTATATCAATGTGCTTGCTTCTTCCATGGAAGACTGGATTCTTTGCAAGGGCAATTGCTGACTTGTTATCACAATAAATCATCGTTGAATGCTTCTACTTATGCTGTAACTCAGCAAGCATCGAACGCAACCAAACTGCTTGAGTAGCACAATAAGCCGCTGCTATATATTCCGCTTCAGCACTGGACAAAGCAACCACCTGCTGCTTCTTTGAAGACCAGGAAAAAATTTCATTTCCTAAAGAGAAAACATACCCGGAAGTACTCTTTCTTTCTCCAATATCACCTCCCCAATCACTGTCTGTATATCCTACAAGCTGAAAAATATTAGAAGCAGTATAGAATACACCATCATTTATAGTACCTTTAATGTATCGTAGAATTCTTTTTTCCACCTGCAAATGTGATTGTCTAGGAATCTCCATAAATCTGCTTATCATTCCAACACTAAAAACAAGATCTGGCCTAGTAGAAGTCAAATATCTCAGACTCCCGACTAGCCTCTTGAAATAGTAGGATCAACTTCGGAACCACTTCCGTCTTTTGTCAACTTCAATCTGTCCTCCATGGGAGTGCTAATTGGTTTACAAGTAGCCATCTTAAAACGCTCAAGAATATCCTTGGCATACTTTTGTTGACAAATAAAAATACCATCCTCCGATTGTGTAACTTCAAGGCCGAGAAATAATACATCAGACCCATGTCCGCCATCTCGAACTCATGAGTCATAGCCTCCCTGAAGTCACAAATCATCTCTTGACAATCTCCAGTAAATATGAGATCATCGACATATAAGCAAACAATGAGCATCTCACCGTTCAAGCCAATCTTTACATATAAAGTATGCTCATAAGGACACCTAGTAAAATCGTGATTCAGAAAATAAGACTCAATTATGGTATACCATGCTCGTGGGGCTTGCTTAAGGCCGTAAAGTGCTTTCTTCAATTTGTAGACAAAGCCCTCTTGTCCTTTCTTGACATAACCCTCAGGTTGATCCACATACACCTCCTCCTCAAGTACGCCATTGAGAAATGCGGACTTGACATCCATTTGATGTATTTTTCAGCATCTTTGAGCAGCTAAAGCAAAAATCATACGAATAGTATCCATCCTCGCAACCGGAGCAAATACCTCAAAATAGTCAATCCTGGGTTTTTGTTTGTAACCCTTGACTACAAGCCGAGCCTTCAACCGATCAACATCACCATTAGGCTTGTACTTGATCTTATAGACCCACTTTACGCCGATGGACTTCTTGCCTTCTGGAAGAGAAGTGAGCTCCCATGTATCATTTTTCTAGATTGCATGGATCTCATCATCCATCGCACGAACCCAATCAGCATCTTGGGAAGCCTCCTGAAACTTTGTGGGATGACAATCTGCAAAAAGAGCAAAATTGATAATTTCTTCATCAGAGGGATCATCATCTTTTGACAAAATGCAATCCCTTAAACGAGTTGGCAAAACTCATTCTCGCCGTGGACGTGAGGAACTTTCAGTAAGATGTTCGACAGGATTTGATGAAGTAACTGCTGTTGTAGTCCCTGCTATCGAACCTGGTTCCATCGAAGCTGCTACCGGTTCAGATTGACTATCTGAATCGGGCTGAACCGTCTCCTCCTCATCTAGGACGAAGCGAAACTGCTTCTTTTCTTCTGAGTTCCAAGTCCACTCTCCTTCCTCGTCGAAGGTAACATCTCGACTGATAACGACCTTTTTTGTTACTGGATTATACAATCGATAACCCTTTGTCTCATTGCTGTAACCGAAGAAGATGCACTTCTCGCTCTTCTCATCAAGCTTCTTACGTAGCTCATTTGGCACATGGGCATAAGCAATACACCCAAACACACGAAGATGCAGAACTGAAGGGATTCGACCACTCCATACCTCCGTCGGTGTCTTGAACTCAAGACCTTTAGTGGGACATCTGTTCAACAAATAAATAGCACAAGAAACCGCCTTCGCCCAGAAATGCTTCGGCAAATGTTTAGAATGAAGCATAGTACGTACCATATCGACAATAGTGTGGTTTTTCCTTTCTGCTACTCCATTCTGTTGAGGAGTATATCGTGCTGTCAATTGATGCTTGATGCCGCATTGCTTGAAGAAACCATCACCAACCAAATATTCTGTGCCATGATTAGTTTGGAGAATCCGAATTTTGTGCCCACTTTGGTTTTCAACATAGGCTTTAAACTCTTTGAAAGCATCGATGGCGTCGGACTTCTGCTTCAAGAAATAAACCCATGTTTTTCTGCTAAAGTCATCGATGAAGGTAACAAAATACCTGTACCCTCGATTCGATGATTCACCGAGCGGTCCGCAGATATCGGAGTGAACTAACTCCAATGGCTTCAACGCTCTCCATGATTGTCCTGAAGGGAAGCTTTCTCTAGATTTCTTCCCAATGACGCATGGTTCGCAGATCTCCTTTGGAGAAGAAATTTTGGACATACCTCGCACCATCTTCTTTTGACACAATAGCTTCAAGCTGTCGAAATTCACATGTCCGAACCGCTTGTGCCAAAGCCATGAAGAATCTTGCACCGAGGCACTAAAACATGATGTAGCATAATTAATATACAAAGGAAAAAGGCGATTTTGAGCCATTTTTACCTTCACAATCATCCTCCTTTGCCATCATGAATCATGCAAACCTCATCCTTGATGATTATGCGATTGCCTCGCTCGGACAACTGTCCTATGCTCAGGAGATTCTCTCGAAGGTGAGGAACATAATGGACGTTGGAAATGGTTGAAACCGATCCATCTTTTATCTTGATTTTAATGCTTCCCTTTTCCATGATAGGAAATTTTGTATCATTCCCGAACCTCACCTCCGAACGAAAGGTGTCATCGAAATGTGAGAATAACTTCTTTTCACCACACATGTGATTACTGCATCCAGTGTCTAAGTACCAAACATTCTTATGGTTCTCCACCGAAGCATCACACGTGAATAAAAGAGCATTATCATGCTCATCATCAAATCTATCGACAGAACTTGCTACTTTAGCATGAAACTTTTGACCATCAGATCTTTTGCTTCGACACTCAGATTTATAATGCCCATACTTTTTACAATTAAAACATTGAATATGGGACTTATCTTTTTGTTGTCGAGGTTGCTTCTCCTGCCGCCTTTTATCTTTTATTTGAGTAGAAAGATTTTTCTTGTCATCAGGCAACACCAACTGGCTTTGTAGAGCCTCCTCCACTGTCTTGGACTTCTCCTTGAGTCGTTGCTCATGCATTTGTAGAGAGCCAACCAACTCATCCATGGTCAAAATAGAGAGGTCACGTGACTCTTCGATGGAAGTTACAATATATTCAAACTGTAACGTTAGTGTCCGAAGGATCTTCTCGACAATAAGTTGATTACCAATAGTCTCACCATTGGCCTTCATTTGATTGACAAGAGTCAAGACCCGTGAGAAATAGTCGGAAATGGACTCCGACTTTTCCATCTGAAGGAGCTCGTATTGTCGACGAAGAGTCTGAAGCCGAACCTTCTGGACCTTCTCAACACCTTTGTAAATTTTGATGAGAGTATCCCATGCTTCCTTTGTCGTCTTCGAATTCGTCACTTTTTTAAATATTGACGAATCTATCGCTTGAAAGATGTAAAAGAGAGCCTTACGATCTTTCTTACGATTTTCTTTTGTTGTCTTCTGCTCCTCCGTTGTCGAATCTGCCGCTGCTCCCGGCTCGACGAATCCTTCTTCAATAATCTCGGTTAGCTCCTGAAAATCGAACAGCACCTCCATCTGGATCTTCCAATGCTCAAAATTCTTCCCATCAAACCTTGGGAGTTGAGGTTGGACATTCCCGGCATTACTCACAGAAGCCATCTTACCGGCTCTGATACCAGATGTTGGAAGAAGGAAATTTGGAATAGTTATTCTATTGCATTACATAATATTTATAGACCCTTAAAGTAACATAATAATTAAAGCTAATATGGAAACCAGAACAATAAGTAAACATAATTCCCTAGATAACAATTTCTAAAAACTCTAAGTCCAAGATGAGCTTGGGATACGAAGAGTCTTTTCAATTTCCATGAGATACGAAGAGTCTTTTCAATTTCCAAGTTGTTGGATTCGCTAAACAGAAGAACCATATGGTGAGCCGGTATTTATACAGATTAAGATTTGTATTCTTCGCATTTACAAAAACACAATATAATTAAGCTTATAAATTTTAATAAAGAAAAAATTACATGGTTTAATTCATCAAAAATTTTGATTATTTATAAAATTTTTAAATCATATAATTCTTATCGTCTTATTTTTTTTTAAAATGTAATGCTCTTGGTCGCACCTCATGCAGCACGTTCCTGCCAAGCTGTAGCCAGAGAGCCGAGATTCCAAGAAGGAATGAATCTGATCGCCAAGCTGTAGCCAGAGAGCCGAGATTCCAGGTAGGAATGAATCTGATCGCGTGTCTTATCTTTCCACCGCGCGTCCACACTGTCCTTCTAAAAAAAATCCCATCATCGCCGTGGAAGAATCAGAGGCGGATCTTTGACAGATTCCATCCAAGGCCTCTGGTCCATTCGTCATAAGCAATTGAGCTCTGGGAGAGTCCCGCAAGTTTTCATCTCCATCTTCAATTTAAGCTTTCAGGAGTTCAAAACGGGGTAGAGATATCTCTAAGATGGCCGCCACGAGTCTTTGACCTATTGGAAGAGAGCAGGGACCGCTCTTTTGTTGGTTTCTCTGCTTCCTTTGTTGACCTTTCTCCCATCATTGTCCTCAAAGGTGAGGTATGGATCTTGCACCGTTAACTCGACCGATATTTTTTTTTTTTTTTTGTGATCTTTGACTTGGGATCCTTTTGCATTAATCTCCAGATTTGTTTCACTTTCAACTTGTTCAACTTGGATACTTCTAAGCAAATAACTCTAATTAATGTTCCCTGGTTTCAAAATATTGGTTCTTTTTCTTTTGGTTTCAGTACCTGTGGAAGAAATTTTGCCGAAGAGAGCAATTTTTGGCTTCTGAAGTCAAGTGAATTAAAACTTTTTATTTCGCTTTCGGTGTCATGTTTTGGGATGGAATATTTTTCCTTGGAATCTTTTGACTCTTGAGTACAATGTTTTTCGTGGCCTTTCTCCTTGTTTGCTGGCAATAGCTAACGTTGGACGCAAGTAGTCGGCTCATTATTTCTCCTTTTTTTTTTCCCCTCTATTTCCCTGATTGATTACATATTAGTCCCTTTCAATGTATGTCCCATGTAATTTGTAATGATCGTCGACTGATTCTAAAACTTCTTCCAATATAAAAAAGTTTCACTGATTTTAAGAATCCTGTCCTGTTGAACTTATTTGGTTGGGAGAACCACAGTTGGTCCACTGGGCTATACAAGTTTTCTTTAACTTCAGCAGTAAGAAAACGGTATCAAAGTCCGATTTATTGGTACTTGTTCAATTCTTTGATTTTGTGAAATTTCTTCTTTTCTGAAGTTTCTCAATGTCTTCATTTTATTTTTGTGTGAATATATAGATTTGAGTTTGTCCCCGATCTGTTTTTTTCTTGTGGACATCAGATCCTTGTTAAGATTTCATTTTCAAGATAGTTTTTTGTGATCGAATGTTATTTTGAGTTTATGAGAGGTTTGCAACTAGAGATGTTTTGTTGCCAAGGCTTTGGTTGAAGAAATTCAATGTTTACCTTTTCATGTCCTCTTATACTTTGTCTTTCTAATCTTCCATAGTTTCTCTCCTTGGATTTCCAATTGACCATGCCCCTATCATATTTCAAGATGATCAGTTTCCTTAGATGAAAAAGGAATTGTTTGAATGGTTTTGTTGGTAAAATTTTCACGACTTCTTCATCTTTATTATCCTTCATAGTATCCTTTCATAGTTTCTAGCTTTTCCATTTCTATCTTCTTCTTTTTTTCTGAGCAAATGGTTGGAAGGCCCAAGTTTCTATAATTTTTGCAGAACATCAGCTTATATTTCTTTTATCTTTTTCCACTTATCTCTCTTTGAACATGAATTATCAGTTCAGCTCTTAAGCTTGTGCTCCTGCCATCTTTAAAATAGCAAGGTTTCATACAAAAATAGCTAATGAATTGTTTACAGATACTTCAGGTTTTCTTATCCGATTCTTTCTTTGGGCAACAACTCGTTTTGAAGATGTATGTGGTCGAAGATAAAGGAGGTGCCATTGCCCTCATGCTGGCTGCCCTTCTGTTCTTGGGCACTTGGCCGGCTGTTCTGACTCTCTTAGAGAGAAGGGGTCGTCTTCCTCAGCATACTTACCTTGATTACTCCCTCACAAATCTCTTGGCTGCTGTGCTTATTGCTCTAACATTTGGTCAGATTGGAGATGGTAAACCTAATATGCCGAATTTCTTCACCCAGCTTACCCAGGTTAGTCTTTTTTTTTTTCTTGTCTTTGTCTTGACTTGTTAAAATATCTGTGTTTAAATGGAAATATTGTTGGGATTTGGTAGAAATTGTCAAGGACTTGGTCAGAGGTAGGTACAGAATTTTGCATTCTTTAGCTTGTGATAGATGAAACCAATATGTTTTCTGAGATCTTTTTAGTGGATATTATTAACCTTTATAATTCAGATGGTTTAAATTACATGGAACTTGGAATCCAAGTAAGCTCAGAAATATATGGCTTTGTTAGTTTTATGCTCTTTATAGTTGCTGACTGAACTGCATCACGATTTAATTTCAAATGTACTAGGTACACGGTGTGACTTGTGAACATGGAATACCTTAATGCAATCTGAGACTGTTGTCTCCCTTGCTTATTTCATAGAAATTTGTGGTTGGGGGTTAGGTTGGAAGATCATTGTTATTTTCCCCAGAATCATGGTAGAATTCAGACGCTGGAAGCATCATGACATTATGAAGTACAGCCAAGTTTATCACCACTTCAGATTAGATTCTCACATATAATTTTAACACCTGTGGAGAGGTCCTACTTGTTTCATGACTGTTAACAATAAGACACATTCCATCTATGGGAATTGCACGATAAAGTGCTCAATAACAGGAGAATCATTGTTCAAGAAGCAGATGCTTAATTGACTGATCTTCTCCTATCAAGATCTGATAAAAGAGGAAGTAGATAATGTGCATGCTACCTTGATGTAGCATGCTTCCATTATTCATGCTGCGTGCATAGTTGCTTGTCAAGGACTGATGTCGTACATATTTCCTCTTTCTATCTGGACATCTACCTGTTAATCTCTTCATCATGAAACATCTATAACTCAACTCAACTCATCATGAAACATCTATGTGGTTGGAAAATGTGACATATATTGCTTCTTGAAAATTTTAGGCTGTCTGATTCATGAAATTATGGAAATTCCACTTGATTGCGTATATTATAAGCATTGGCAAGATGTTTTATAGCACGAATTATGCTATGCCATACTGGTACCAGGCATATTGTATCATATTGGTACCGAACCAAGATTTGGTACTGATGCATATCTAGTTTTGGTATGCTAAACTGACCTACATACTGAATGTTCCACCATTGTGTTAATGTGGTACCAGCGTGGAGTCTGGAACCAAAATGGCAAACCTTGGTATGCATTGTCCTGTCTGTCTGAAATCTGATCTTATTTCTAAAGCATATGATGCATAATAAGAATGGATTGAGTAAGGCTTTTTATTATGATTTAGCTCAAAATCAAGCACCATAAATTAAATGATATAATCTGTTCCTTTTTGCTATTGTCTTGCTGAACCAGCTTGTATATTATATCAGTAGTCATTATAAAAACTAGGCAATGTTTCTGATTAGGCGTGAATTGATGTTCATAGGCTATATTCAGTTTTCTGTTGATATAGATGATTTTTTTTTTCCCATGGAGATTTAGGTTATTTAGTGATCACTGTGGCTTATCTGCTTTCTGTTCAATCTGACTTATCTTGGTGCATAAATTGCATCAATATTCTAGAAACTATTTAATAAATGCATTCACATGCAGGACAACTGGCCTTCAATCTTGTTTGCTATGGCTGGAGGAATTGTGCTCAGCCTTGGGAATCTGGCTACACAGTATGCCTGGGCTTTTGTTGGTCTTTCAGTTACAGAGGTCATCTCTTCAAGTCTAACAGTTGTTATAGGTAGACATTTCTAAAGATAATCTCCTTTATGCTGCAATAGTTTCTCCTTTCTACAAACTTAACATCCTCTCATAGTCCTTTAGTTGAGGTGGTAGGTTTTTGTGGTCTTCCATCTTATCTGATCTAAAAGCTTACTTCGTCTTATATGCTTCTTGTGTAACTTGGGTTTCCTCAATATCTTTATATATAAGTCAGGCAGAACATCAAAACTGATGTCTTACATATCAGTGTCTGGTAGGACACTTCTCAGCACATTTCTTTGCACTGGATAACTAAAAGCATATATCCATGTTTGTATTTTTTTTTCTCTTATTGTGTAACATTTTGCTTAGGCATTAGATGATTAGATGGTACAAGATTTCTTATTAGTTACAAAATTTCATGGACTAGAACTTTTGTGTGGAGTGCACCGAGAATGAAATCAACATGTTTCAATGAGGAGCAGCACTGTGTATCTTCTTGTCCTTCCATTTTGAAAAAAAAAAAAAGAAGTATCAGTAGGATATTGCAGGATTTTGTGGGATGTTATGAGTTCCTATCAGATGTGGTCATACCACAAGCTTTAACCTCTACTTTTAATTTTGCATCAGGTTTTAACTAATATCTTGTCTACCCTTCCCAAAATCTTAGGCACAACCTTGAACTACTTCTTAGATGACCGCATCAATAGAGCTGAGATTCTTTTCCCCGGAGTTGGGTGCTTCCTGATTGCAGTTTGTCTTGGATCTGCTGTTCACACCTCCAATGCAGCTGATAATAAGAAGAAACTTAATGATTCCTCAAGTAAATACCAGAATAAGACTAGGTAAATTTTTTTTTATCACTTTTGTTTTCTTCTTACCTCCTTAATACTTGGAATTTAAGAAATATCAAATTTAGCATTGTCATTGAGCAGATTTTGATCAACTTTTTTCTATCACTTTGAGTTAACTCCATCCATAACTATTTATTGATATTACAATTAAGTAGGACATAAAGATCTGGTCAACTTTTATCATACAAGCCCTTATGATTGGGAAAAAAGTTTAAAAAACCTTCACTTTTGTCATTGATGCAGTTGTGAGCATTCCATGGATAATTTGTTCTCCTAAATTCTACCGAAGAGCGCTTGAACATAATATATGGCAAACCCTATGTTGATAACTTTGTCTCAGCTATATGAATCACTACTTTTCCATTAGTTTGTATCCAACTCTGACTCCTCCAAAATGGGAAACACATCCAGATTTGAGAGGCCTCTTGCGTATCATTTCTACCTCTCCATCTTATGACCCTATAATCAATGCAGGGATGCTATGCTCGGCCTTAACCTATGGTGCAATAACAATCACAAATTTCTTTCTCTCACTTCATCCTCTTTTACTGCCATTCCTTACCATGAACTCATCATCAGCTTTAAACTTATACTACTACTATAACAACAAAGCCTTAATTCCAAACTAGTTTGGGTCAGCTATATGAATTCTTTTTCTCCATTCGGCCATATTCTGAGTCATATTTAGACTTATGAGTTTCATTACGAAACAAAATTTTCACTGCATTCATGTTATGCTCATTGCCTTTTCTCACTGCGAGTGATAACTGACAAGTAATTAAAAACTTCAAAAGGAGAACAATAATTAAAAATAGACCTTGTCTTTCATTATTGCAAGCTTGGTTGTCAACTGAATCTAAGATTTAACCTCTTTTGCAGTACTATTGGAGATCAAGAGGCTAGCAACGATGTTTCAGACAAAGGTACCTATCTAATACCATGATTTTGATATTAAGTTCTAAGATGGGTCCTTTATAACTTTTCTATTCTTCACTTCTCACAGCTGGCATACCCAAGGACGTGGAAAATGGAGTTTCTAATGTTTCATATACTAATTTCAATATTGATAAAGCAAAAGCTGGAACTGCAGAATTTCTCATCCAGCTTGAAAACAAAAGATCAATTAAGGTCTGTAGTTATGCAGCATTCTTCTATGGTCATAGAACTTGTGGTCAAATCATTTTATTTAGAAAATCATCCTTCTACACATGTATTCATGCTTGCTTTCATCCATATACAGCGATACAACTATCTAATAATTACCTTCCCAAGAACACCACCTAATAATTACAAGTTGATGCCTCTGCTTGTCGGCAAATGTGTGTTGATCTGTGACCATTGAGAAGGGCAAAGAACACTGTAACCTCATCTAATAATCATTTTTGCTCACAGGTGATAGGATCCAACACATGTCTAGGCCTCAGCATTGTGTTCTTTGCAGGCATTTGCTTCTCACTCTTCTCTCCTGCATTCAACTTGGCTACCAACGACCAGTGGCATACCCTCAAAGAAGGGGTACCACATTTGGTGGTCTACACTGCATTCTTCTACTTCTCTGTCTCTTGTTTTGTCATTGGAATTGGCTTGAATCTCTGGTTTCTCTACAAACCTGTGCTTGGGCTACCGAGTTCGTCCTTCACAGCTTATCTGAAGGATTGGAAAGGCAGACAGTGGGCTCTTCTGGCAGGGCTGCTATGTGGGTTTGGAAATGGCTTCCAGTTTATGGGGGGACAAGCAGCTGGATATGCTGCAGCTGATGCTGTTCAGGTTAGTCGATATAATCCTTGTGATCCTTAGAGCTTACTGATTGTTTGGGCTTCCAACACCTAGTTAAAACTCTTGTACATTAGTAAGGTGTTTTGAAGATTACTCTTTAAAAAAATGCAGTTCATACTAAGAATACCATAATACTTATTTGTGGAAACATAGCATGCTTAGAATAGTTGCACATAAGTGTTACTTGTCATTGTCAATATTGATGCCTCTAGTTCTTCGGCAAAGTAGTACCAAAAAAACTTTCTGCTCAAAAATAAAAAGGAGAAAGTATTTTGATGATTCTGATGTCATTTTATTAGGTGGCACTAAAACTTCTTATTTCACTGCACCCCATCAATTCAATCACTGGTAAACAACAAAATATTGTTATTGCTGTATTGATAAAGAGCTTTTTTGAATGGCAATGTTCTACCAGTGGTCTTGATATGTTGAAGCTATTTGATGACATTGTTCTAATTGTTCTACTTTCAAATGTGTTCACATGAATCAGGCTCTGCCACTTGTAAGCACATTCTGGGGCATACTACTTTTTGGAGAGTACCGAAGGTCATCAAGAAAGACCTATGTGCTGCTTGTGGGCATGCTGTCTATGTTTATTGTTGCTGTAGGTGTTCTCATGGCTTCCTCTGGCCACAGAAAAACGTGATTCAGGATATAAAGGAATGTCCTGCTTTCACAAATTATAATTTAAGATGCCCTCTTCTCCAAAGCATTAGAAGTTATTTTATGGTGCAAGAAATACATAAAATACATGTGACACGGATCACTGTCAGAAGGAAACTATACTTCCAACCAGAAGGCCTTTTGAACTAATTGGTTGTGAATTACAGTTATTTCTTGTATAGTCTATATGAAAATTTTTATATGTAATACTTTCTTCCTGCAACAAAGTGTATACTGGTCATGTTTGTTTTTAACTTGAATCACTTTCTTTCTAGTAGTTCTCCCTAAACAGCTAAGAATCAACCTAACAATTACAATGGGTGGCCAGTTCTCTTTCTTCAAGTGGCCAGTTCTCTTTCTTCACTAGTGCATGCCTTATCTTAATAAAGAAAGAGGAACTGAGCACCCCGTCCTTGTTTGATTGTCAACTTCTCCCTTAACATGGTAAAGTTAGTTTTTGACACATAGTTATGTCTATTTCGTACCTAGTTACCTATAAAGTTGGATTGGATCGGATTAGATTGCTGGATTGGATCAGATTAGATAAAATTCCTGATAAGATTTGATCAGAATTTCAATCCAATGTTTAGGAGAGAACAAAAAAGAGTTATATGCCAGTTGGATTGGATCGGATTAGATTGCTGGATTGGATCAGATTAGATAAAATTCCTGATAAGATTTGATCAGAATTCAATCCAATGTTTAGGAGAGAACAAAAAAGAGTTATATGCCATGGGCGCTACTAAAATATTAGTTAGGATTAGATCAGATTCCTAATCCAATCCAATGTTTGGGAGAGAACGATCATATTTCTAATCCAATCCAATGTTTGAGGGAGAACAAAAAAGATCAATTCCTAATCCAATCCAATGTTTGGAAGAGATCAGATTCCCAATCCAATCCAATATTTGGGGAGAACAAAAAAGAGTTATGTGCCATCGGTTGTCTATACTTAAAAAGTTTAGCAAACCTAGAGGAGCATGCGATGAGAAGTCATTGGGATTAGATTGCTACTCTAAATTTATCTCAATCTAATTTATCTCAATCAGGATTGCATACCAAGCACGTCCTAAAAATTAGTTAAGATATTATATATAAATGAGAGATACTATTTCTTGCAGAGTGGAGGAAGCAGATTCATGTAGCCCATGTAGTTGGAAAAAATGCTTAGATGAGTTGAGTTGATGCTATTTCTTCCTATTAGATTTTTTAATTTGCCTCCAAATGAATTGTCTTGTCGTGTTTGCATGAATCAGCTTTGCCTCTAAAGAATGTCAAGAGCAACGGAGGTAAAAAATAAGTCACAACTTTGCCTCTAAAGGATGTTAGGGAGCGGAGTGAGGTTTGGGCAAGAAGGATAGAGGTGAGTTCATAGCTGCTAGCAGACATGATTCATGAGAGAAGGGAGGGCAGATTCTTGCTAAGAGAAGGAAGGGCAAGGCATCGAAAGATATTGGGAGGGGATTATGCTTTTTTGAGGCCTAAGATCTAAAAGGGATATTGAATGTTTGTAGGTTAGTCCATTTGGAGTGTCAAATTGACAACTCTAATAGAAAAAATAAGATTTCCTATAAAATGATCATATATGCTTGGTGCCTTAGAACCTTACATGATTTACATTGAACCGAAGTCAAATATACCTAGAGTCGGCTTGGGCTACTAACCACTATGTAAGATAATAGTCATTTAAAAACTTGATAGTGATGTAGTATAAGTTGAGCTGGCAAGCAACCTATGATGATATATGATGAATGACTAGAAAGTAACACACTATGGTTGATCATATCATCATGCATGTCCTCTCAAAAGAGAAGTTCCAACTAAGAGACTTTTGCCAAAAGTACTGCCCAATTTGGAGAGTTCCACCAAAGGTGCTGTTTTATATGAAAAGAATTCTACTATCCTATTTTAAAGGGATTTATAGCCTTATCCAGAAAGACTCTACCAAAGGCATAGCTTATCTGAAAGATTGCTGATTTAAGCTATTCATCAATGAGTAGATCAATCCTAAGAAAACTCTTCAAATGCCTATAAGCAGACCTATACCCTTTAGGTGTTGGAATCCTAACCTAAAAATCTTAGGGTGCCAACCTAAGAAGCTTTAGGTCTTCATCTTGTCTAGATTGGGCTTAGAAAATCTCCTAAGAAAAAATCTCTGAACCTCTTTTGCTTTTTTTCTTTCTCTGAACTTTTACCCTTAGTTGGCATTCTAAAGCTAATTTTAGATATAAATAGATGAGAACTAACTATGCCAACATGAGTAGAAGCACCAGTCATGCCATCTAAGAGAAGGGATAAAGGAGCAAACAATATCCAAGTAGGTGCAAGCCATGCTCAGATTATTCCTAAAAATTCTTTGGAGATTTGATCAATCCAAATCCTCCACTGATGGCAACAATCATTTGTGAGAAATTTAATGCCCTTCTATAGCATATTGGATGTCGATCAATTTGGTTTAGAAGCTGGTTTCGTAGAGATTAGTTTTAAAGGTAAACTAAAAGCCAACTAGAGACCATTAAGTTTCAAGCATCAACCGACGTCATCCAAATCTTGATGTGAACTCTCAAAACTATAAGAATTGATGAATTATGTGTATACTTTAAGATGGTTGACCTGAGGAGGAGCCTTAAGATCAACTATCACTATTGGATGAGCACTTCAGTCTAAAAACCCTTACAACTAGCTAATGTTAGATGGACTAACAATTGGAAGATATTAACTAAAGGATCGAGAAAGTCATGGAGCATGTCTAAGTAGGTCGATAGCCTATCCAATGAGCTTGACCTCTTAAAAGAAGCATTGTTGATTAAAGAGGTAATGATGGAACCTTTGCCTTCATAATTTAAGATGCCTTAGCAAGATCCGTACAATGGGACTTCAAATCATATCGATTATCTAAAGAGCTTTATATCTCTCATACTGTTATACAGCTCTCCAAATGCTATCATATGCTATGCTTTTCTAGCAACTTTGAAGAAAGCAACTGATATTTGGTATTCAAGCCTCAAATTTGCTCCTATCGCTCTTTCAAACAAAGAGTGAGCAACTCATTAGCCACTTTATTAGCAGCAAAAAGAATTAAAGATCTTGCAAATGTAATATCAATCAAGTAGAGAAAAGATGAGACATTGAGAGACTACACTTAGTGGTTCAATTCTGAAGCCTTTAAAGTCTAAGATGTAATTCATTAATGATTATCATAGCTCTTTTGAATGGCTTGAGGAATTTTAGATTCGGTCTCTCCTAACAAAGCACCGATCAAAGGATCTAGCTAAGTTATTTGCTTGAGCCGAGAGCTATATGAACATCGAATAGGTGTTTGCAACTCAAAAAAAAAATGATGGGCAAATTAGGAGAGGAGTTAGGACAAGGATTACTAAACCCTAAGAAAACCCAAGAAAAGTCCTATGGAGCTCAAGAGACTCTATGCCAGTTCGTTGGCTACAAAACTAAGGGCTAATTCTATGAGAAGATATTGGAGCAAGTACTGTTGATTTCCCAAAGATTATGGGCATGATAGTGAGAATGTTGGCATCTAAAGATGAGATCAAGTATCTCCTTAGAGAGGATACCTCAATCGCTATATCTTAAGCCACTAGCAGCCCAAAAAGCGATCGAGAGGAGTCTAGTCTAGAAGAGAAGCGGGATAATTGACCTATTGCTAAAGTTATCTTAATGATTCATGATGAACCAACAGCTAATGAGAAAAGTTTTTCGACTTAGTAGGCCTATACACAAGCTTGAAAAGCCCTCTACTAAAAAAAATATAATAATTCAGCTAGGGTTTTAGGTCCTAGGAGGATATTCTATGGGATGCCGAAATGAATTGTTATCTTAAGTATCGAGATAGAACCATCCTGCCATCATCCCAACATTCTAATCAGCATGTTTTAGAATAGCCTCTATCTCAAGTATTGAGATGGGACGGAACGGTAGTGCATCCCATTCCATGCCAAAAAGACAACTCCATCCCATGAGATTCTAATCTTTGACTCCAACTACCTTAAAAACACTTTCATTCCCAAATGACATTAATATCAGTCTAGGATTTCAAAGGACTCTGCTTAAAAAGATAAGGACTATCTAATGTAGCCACAAGTTACTAAGACTCCCTAACTTACAAGACACAAGGCTACTAAATGCATTCTTAAACTATTGACTAATATGATATTAATGACTACTTGACTTCAGTAATGGGTTTTTCAATGGACTGGCTAGTTAGGGGCTCATTACATTGAGTAGTCCTGACCCATGATGCTAATCAAGATCTCCTACGCTTCCAAATTCAGGTCTAAAACTTGAATTGCATAGGCTACAAAATTTTGTACTAAATTTTGTTCACTTGTTCCAACTTAATTATCATCATTTTTCTCGGGTTGTGAGAACCTCATCCTTGATTGAGTTTGCATTGCCATCATTGTAAAGTATAAACTTAAATCAACACCATTGAACTCATTAGATGTGTTTAATTCAATGGGTAGCTTCACCTTGTATGCATAATCATTGATCTTCTTGAGAATCTTGCATGGGCCAACTTTTCCTGGCTGTAACTTGTTGAATTTACTGTTCTTGATTTAGTCCTTTCAAAGATAAATCTAGATAAGTTCTCCATTAAAAACTAGCTTCATTCTCTTCAAATTTGCAGCTCTTTTACATTCCTCATTGCTCTTCTCAATTTGTCTTTGGACCTGCTCGTGTATTTTCTTTATGTCGGAAGAAAGTTCAACAATATCTCCACCTAGTTTACTTAGACTTAGAATAAGAATCAAGTCTAGAATATTGTTGGGATTAGTTCCAAAGACTATCTCAAATGGAGTCATACCAGTAGTATGATTCCTAGACCTATTGCCGGCAAACTCTGCATGAGGAAGTGCCAAATCCTACTGTTTAGGCCTATTCTTTAACAGACCATGAAGAATATTGCCCAGCTTCGATTAACAAGTTCAATTTACCTAACTATTTGAGGATGATAGGCACTACTAAAGTACAACTTAGTCCTCAAACTCTTTGACAAGGTCCTCCAGAAGTGTTATCTAAAGTTATGCTTTTTGGCATATCACCTAGCTTGACCATCTTATGGAAGTACAATCTAGCCACATTAGATTCATCGCAAGCCTTTTGATAGGGTATAAAATAAGTTACTTTAGAAAATTTGCCAATAACAATAAAGACCGAATTATGGCTACTTTGTGTGCACAGCAATCCATATTGACATCGTCCCAAAGAACTTCAGAGACTGGCAAAGGCATATAGAGTCTAGTATTTAGTTATTGTCCTTTAACTAATTGATAGATGGCATATTGTTTGTTGACTTTACCACATCTTTGTTCATTCTTGTTTAATGGTAATGCTCCATCAATAAGTGTCTTGTCTAGACCTTCATGACCTACTAGAGCTCTAGGAGTCCCAAATCACTACAAGATTTTTTAGGATTAGTGGCGCTGTTTTGGTGTCGCTAATTTAAAAAAAGTATCACTAATTGGATTAGCGATGCTACAACGATGCCAAAAAATTCGTTGCTAAATCAATCGTCGTTGCCAAAATTAGCGACGCTAACTCTTGGAGTCACTAATTAGCGATGCGATTAGCAATGCCATATTGGCGTTACTAATTAGAGACTAATTAGCGATGTCAGCCTTGGCATTGCTAATTAGCTACGCCTTAATAGCGTAGCTATTTTTTTAATTAAAAATTAAATAATTAATTTTCATAACCTGCTTAAATAATATTAATTAAAATGAGAAGACATTCACAAACAGAATTCTTCATTGAAAATTAAAATAAAATATATAAAAATTAAATATTTATAATACAAACAAGTAGCACATAATTACAAAAAAAAAACAGATACATATAGTACTCATAAAATATAACAAAATCTATAAATATCAACGCCGATCAACTGGAGGAGGGTTATTTGGAGCTGAAGGTGGACCAGTGAATTGTGACGATTGCGACATTTGTAAAACCAACTGGCACATCTTCTATAACTACTGCTCATAATGATCAAGCTGCTGTTGGTGTTCCTGATGGATGTCCGAGATCTCGGTCATCATATCCGATCTTATACGTTCCGCGATGAAACACTCAATATCCGTGTAGTTGTTGGTATCACCTTCATTAGAAGAAGGGAAACCGCATCGACCAAAAAATGCCGATCATTTGGCTAAGTACTGTTCTTTCATTTCATGTGATATTTGATGTCTGTGATTGCCCCATTATGTTTGTAACAAAAAGGTTTTGTTATCTGGATAGAAGCTTAAATCGGTTGGCCATCTTTTGTCCACCTCTCCTCTTGAATGTAAAATTACAGTGCCATTCAAAGTACACTATCCATAATTTATGTCCCCTGCCCTATCCAGCATACAAAGATAGGCTGTCTTTATCTCATCATACTCCCTCTTGGCTGCATATAAATCTGTTTGGATGAGTCATATGGATTTGTTGGCTGAAATGGAGTGGAAACCACCATAGATCTAAGCTCCAATCTATCTTTGAATATGCATCAACATAAGAGAATAATGACTTCCTACAAACCTTTTTATGCTAATTCTTTACCTCTTGCCCCCATGGTTTCAGTAACACCCATATTATCCCTTTATAAGGGACCACCATTAAAACTTCTTGTTAATGGTAATAGCAGTTGTTATTATAACCTTATTTAATGTTATAAAAAGAAATAATGAAGAATAAGAATAATGACATTATTAGATTAGGTGCAGGACCGATGGTACTCTAATTAGATGAAAAATGAAACTACCGGATAATGACCAGTATTTTGTAGTTAGCAGCCAATGACAACTAAATAATCACCATTAACTACCATGCTGGCCTGCAATTTTAGCACACGTGCGCATGATGATACAACTATTTTATTTAAAAAAATTAAAAACTTTACGTAATAATTGAGCCTGCAAATGGATTGGGCTAATCCATGACCTGACTTGGTTCCAAGCTAATTAAACCTGGCCTGATTCATATTTAAAGACCCATGAGTTGAATTGATTTGAAAATTAATTCCAATCAAAATTCTAAATTGAATCCATATTTTGTATTTTTCAACTTGACATATGACCCCATTAATCCGATAATATATAACATTGAATCAAATTTGGCTGGATAAAAAATGGATCTATTCCAACTCGAATCTAATCTGACTTGACTCATAAATCTCAATTATATAAATCTTATATTCTTTCACATCAATTATCTTTACTAATTATTTTTGCTAATCCATTAAATAAACTCTCTTTCAAACTAATTCTCTTTTTCATCTTAATAATTAATTTTTTTCTTATCTATTTTCACTTGATTATATTTAAATATTTATATTTCATTATTTATTTTGATAAATTCTTATTTATAATGCCTTTAATTATATTAATAAATATTTTAAAAGTTATAATTTATAAACTTAAGGATGATCATCTACTTAGCTAGAGTTAAAAGTTTTTCAATGAAAAATTTAAGTTTAAATTGGCTCTTTTAATTATATTTAAAAGTTTTAATAGATATATATTTAGTTATTAATTATCAAATTTTAACGTAAAATAATAGATACTTGATTGAAATGCAAATATGATTCAATCAAATCTCATTCTGAATTAAAATATTTTAGGTTTGATTTAGGATATACTTGACCTCGAGCCAAGCCGAATGATATGTTGGCCCAATATCCTTTCAATATGCCTAATTCGACCTAGTTTGATTAGTTACTAGATTGAATTTGAGTTCAAAATTATAATTTGAATATGAAATCGAATTGGATTGGGATCAAGAAAGACCCATTTATAGTCCAAATAGTAATCCATGTTTTCATCCAAACAAATAACAAAAAGTATTATTTAATCTTTTAACTGTGTCTATAAGACTTCATTGTAGTACATAATCAATATAAGACTAAATATTTACAAATTTTAGGGCTCAAAAGCCAACTAAAAAAACAACATTTTTTCTCTGTTTTGATGTCAAAGAAATATGGGAAGGCAACTAGGAGGACTCATCTTGCCTCATTCTGTTGACAGTATGAATTTCTCATCTTTTGTTAGAATAAAAATAAAACAAGAATTATTTGTGTCCTCCTTAGTAATAGTTAGATAGAAATAAATATATCCTTTTCTTTTCCCCCTGTTGATCTCATATTTAAATATTGCATTATCTTTACATATTTTTCATATATATTATAGTAATACTTAAATATATTAATATTTAAGTTATAAATGTTCAATTTATTAATATATTTACTCAGAATTTTCTCAACTATAATAATAAATTTAATTGAAAATTCATTTATGTTACTAGGGATGGATACAACAGGTAAAAGTAAAAAAAAAAAAAAAAAACATTATTTATGAAATGATTAGGAAGAAGATTATGATAAAGATACTGGTTGCCAGCTTCGCTCTACTTAAGGCATCACAGGATGTTACGCCCAAAATAAATAAATAAATAAATAAATAAATAAATAAAAAGGATGAGGCCATCGCCCATCAATGAAATTTTTTTCAATCGCTATTTGGAGTTGGGATGCGCACAGCACCTACGGTGCACCGTAGAGGATTTCAGTCCGCTCTGTTTCATTACCATCACAAATATTGGCATAGAAGAAAAAGATTTTATAAAAAAAAATTAAAATGAAAAATGATGTTTTTCACATTTATTGTCATTTAAAATGGCACTTTTAACTGCCATAATGAATATAAAAATATTATTAAAATAATATTTTTTATTTTAACCTTTTTTATTTTACCTTCCATACCATTGTTGTGAAACCGATGTCAAACAACACCGATTTGAAAAGCAGCTCCCAATCCGGTCTTTTTCTTGATGTACTTGCTCATGTTGGGAATTTCTATTTGCATCACTCCATTTGCTCTGCGCACCCTCCCTTTAAAATTTTTTTTGTTACTCTCTGCACCCCCAAATTACTCTCTGCATCTCCCCTAAAATTTGATATTCCTAAATTACCCCTTCCTGCACCCCCCCTCCCTTCCCAAATCAGTCACGCACCCCTCCTGAATACATTGCCCGATCATCTTCCCCCTCCTTGCTCCTTTTCCAGCACCGGCAACCCTCGTCTCGGCGATCTTCTTCCGGCACCGAGCGGCGTCCCTAGCAGCTTCTTCCCCGGCACGGCAGCTTCTTCCCCGGCACTGGCAATTCCTTCCCCGGTACCAGCAGCAACCAGCGGCGGTAGGTTTCCTAAACCCACCGCCTCTGGTTCCCTCGCCTCCGCCCCCCCTCCCTCCCCTGTGGCCTCCTCCCTGCGCCTTCGTAGCCTCGTCTCCGCCCCCCTCCATCCCTTCCTTCGCTCCCCTTCATCCCCTTCGCCCCCTCCGGTAAGCCAGGGTCGAGTCTCTGTTCGCCCTGATGGGCCGAACAAAGAATCAGGGGATTTAAATTTTTTTAATAAATTTTAATTTTTTATATATAAGTACTTTTATATAAGTAGTTTAAAAAAAATTATATTGGTAAAATTTTTAATTGATTATAAATTGATATAGGTAAGTATTTCGAGAATCAATTTGGATATTTTTTAATTTATTCATATTTTAATTTTACGTGTTAATGCTGATTAATGCCATATATCAGATATGTATGCTGGTCCCTCACGAGTTAGACCCACAGCGTCTACCAGGAGACGTCGTGGTAGGCATGCTGAGCCAGAGGTTTCTGTTGCACCATCGCACCCAGCTGAGATAGTAGATAAGGACATCCCATCTATGAATGTTGATGATGAAGCGGATGGGCCTTGTCCAGGCGATCCAGAGGATGAGTCTGTCTTTAGTAGTTTCATGATACATATAGCAGCCTCCATCTGGAGGCAACAGGTATTGTTTGTTTGTTATTGTAGTGTATTTTCTTTAATGCATTATTACGATGCTGTTATAATTTATTCATGTTATCCATTTATGTTTTGCAGGAACGGACCCCATTAAAGTGCATGAACCATGCTGCCAAGGTAGATGAGTGGCAGTGGTGGGCATCGGGGCAATCGAATAGGAGGTTTAGAGTATTAGTTCAGCAGTCAGGCCTGGTTGAACTAGTGCACTGCTCTTATCGGTTCGCCAATAAGATTCTTATCTCGGGCTTCGTAAGAGATGGCAACCCGAGACGAACACCTTTCATCTTCCCTTTGGCAAGATGACGATCACGTTGGATGGCGTTGCCACCATATTAGTGATTAGTGTCATAGGTGCCTCAGTGTCACTGTCATGTGATAGGATGAGTGATCGGGATGCTGAGGACCTATTAGTGGAGCTATTGGGTGTATCACAGGTAGACGCACATCAGGAGGTGCTATCAGTACGCGGTCAGTCTGTGAGGTTAGAGTGGCTGAAGAGTCATTTTCATGTTGTATCTGATAGAGATAGCCATCATAGGATAGAGTGTGCAACGCGAGGGTATTTGCTATTTTTGTTAGGGTGCACTCTTTGTTAATAAGAGCGGGACGAGGGTGCCTATAGCTTATCTTTTTCTGCTTCGGGATCTGGATAGGGTGAGTATATATGCCTGGGGTGTTGATGCCTTGGCTCATCTATATCGGCAGTAGGGGATTGCGTCTAGAGCATCCGTTCGGCAGATTAGTGGATATATGACGCTGCTCCAGGCATGGATTTATGAGCATTTTTCATTTCTCACTCCTCATCCAGCCCTGGATTATACTGATGCTAGGCCCCGCATGCACCGATGGATTCCCAGCAGTCCACCACGTACCACGATGAACCATTTAATGATTCTACACGAGTCCTTGAACGTTTTTAAGGGCTGATGAGGTATGTACCTTAGACCATGCACTTGTATATTTATATGATTTGCCATATATTATCAAACCGATTAGGATTTATCTGTTGCAGGTAGTTTGGGATCCCCATCGTTATATTCGGAAGGATCGTCCATTCCTAGATATTGCATTCTTTAGTGGATGCCTAGAGTGCCTGAATGTCGTAGAACCCTATCATCCTGAAAGGGTTCTACGATAGTTCGACAGGATACAGACGATCCCTCGTGCACCACTAGCCCCTGAGTAAGCCAGCAGCGGATCGACAGCAGCATCGTATTGCATCTGGTACATCTTCTATGATCAAATATGGGAGAGGTGGGAGGATCACCTGCTGAGCCGAGCGAGCAGAAGTCATCCGGTGACCCAACCATCAGATTGCGTGCGAGGATATATGGATTGATATTCTCGTATCACGCACCTGACAGTTCACCCCCTAGAGAGCCGATTCAGTATCTATTCCCGATGACATCCCGATGATGTTGATGCTGACGTGCAAGGGCGATGTATTGCAGATGCCATTAACATCTGCACCAGCATTCTACATATGGGTCGGAAAGAGGTTATATCATAGGGGATCGACCTGTACGATGTTATTTCTCAAGTGTCACAGGTATTGCAGGGTCAGCATATTTCATCTTTGATGTACCTGGCCCTAGTCATGCATTGCTATAGCAGTACAGGCATCGACGATGGCGAGATGGGGATTGATGATGTACCTTTTATATCTTTTTAGCTTTTAGCACATCTTTTTGTAAAATATATTGAAATTTGAATGAAAGTTTGAATTTCCTTTAAATGTACTTTTTTGTTTCAGAGTCTATATTTGAAGATTAATATCAAATGCAATATACAACTCAACAGTCTCGCTAACTATAAATTAGTAAACAATCGCATGCTAATAATAATCTCGCTAATTATATGGTGGAGTTCGATAAATAAACTGGACACGTGCCAGCACCTCGGCATCAATCAACAAAGATAATTAATGACACATCAATGAACAATGAGGTGTACTGTCAACTTCCATAAACTTCATGATAATTGACACTCCTAGACATGCATCGGCATGCCCCGACACGAGCACGGTATGCCCCGGTATGCATCGGCACGCTTCAGCACAGGTCAGCACGGGCCAACATTCACCAGCACTGGCTGACCGGCATGACCCAACTTGTGCCGACACGTATCAGCATGCTCCAGCATAGGTTAGCACGCATCAACACTCACTGGCACGGGCCGACCGGCACGCCCCAACTCGTGATGGCACGCATCGGCACGCTCCGGTACAGATCGGCACGCATCGGCACACACTGGCACGGGCCGACCGGCATGCCCTCATGCCGGCATGCATCAGCATGCTCCGGCACGGGTCAATCGGCTAGACCATGGGTATGGATTACTGAATTTGCGAGGTCATTGCATCAATCAACAAAGATAATTAATGACACATCAATGAACAATGAGGTGTGATGTCAACTTCCATAAACTACTTGATATTTGACATTTCTGGACATGCATCGGCATGCCCCAGCACGGTCAGTCAACTAAAAAAGAATGCACTATATATAAAAATTTCAAACATTATATAACTTTGTATATTAATAAAACTTGCAATCTACAACTCAACAGTCTCGCTAATAATAACATCTGACGATATCATTTGTTCGAACTGTTGAATCCTAGATTCATAAGAAGTTGCCTATCCGGACGCACAAGGTAAATGATATCTTTGCCAGTTGCTCACTATTGGGGAACGGGATGACCCGGCAACAAAAACACCTACAAAATAAATAAATTTGTAAACAAAATGATTTATGAGTCATTTAAGGATGAGTAAGAGACATTTAATTAATACCTCCATAAAATGATTACCATTTACAAATGCTACTGCAATGTCTTTGCGGGATAGAAGAGGAAGAGGCACCGTTCTAACAGGTAGGAATGTAAGACATTGTTGCAAGGAGAGGTGGTATAAGACAACGTTATAGCAGGACGCTATAAGGTGCCCCATATCCGGCAATGTCATCTACCGATCAGATGATGGACAATTCTCAAATATGATAATGCTTGAGCGATCTCGTCAAACCTCCCTTCGACAACAAATAAAGCGCGATAGTGCTCTGAATGACTTTGCAACTCGTGTAATAAATCCTTCCTAACACGGAGCCAATCCTCCTCTCCAAATCCAAGGAAGTCAGCTATTGCTCTAAATCCGCAGTTGCCATCAGCTTTTACATCCTTGATATGCTGGATGAATGGCTTTAACCCATCTGGAATTTGATCAATGTAGATGTTGGCTTATAAGAACGGGTTCTAGGACGAAAAACCTGCAAACCATATCGAATGATATTACAAACTATCGCATGCTAATAATAAATAGCTAATAATAAACAGCACGGGCCATGCACACATCGGCATGCCCCGATACACACCAGCATGATGCTCCATGCTTCTTACCTTTTTTCTCGGCTGCCTTTTTGTACTTGCGTCAGTGGGGTGCTCGTACCAGGTGAGTAACTATCTTATCCAGAAAGAACCAACTCAAAGGCAGAAGGATCACGATAAGTAGACGTATCAACCTTCAATGAAGTGCGGCCACGTAAACCGGTCATCCTTTTTTCAAGTTCTTCAAGAGAAGTACTATCTGAGCTTGCAATCTCTCTCAATTTTCTTAACATCTGCAAATTAGAAGCCCCATCTAACTGCTTGAATTTCTTAGCAATTGTATCAACTCTGATTCACAACTCAGCATCATAATTTGCACATTTGAAGCAGGCACCATATCAAGTTTTCTCCAATGAGGATCTATGCAGTCGAGGGGAATAGGCCAACCTTCCATTCTATACCACACAATCTCATGAGCGCATGGTAATCCATGTGTGCATCGAATAGCACACCCATAAACTGATTCATCAATCCAACTGAATTGGTTCGGTTCGCTTGGGCGAGGATATGATTTAATGCAGTCATAGATATAAAACCTCGCAGTTTTTTGAATTCAGCAGGCTTGAAGTTGTGTTGTATGACTATCAAACTTTTCAAATGAGGCTTTGATGTCACTGTGCTGCAACTCAATCAAACTATGATTTTTTGTCCAAGATGACTCGAAAGTCCCTTGGCTTGATCCAAACTGTCTTTTAAGCCTTGTATGTGCACTTTCAGCCATAGTAAAGTAAATATAATTAAAAAAAATTAGATAACAAATACATAATTAAATTATAAATTTATAAACTTAATCAATTTCTTGTGATACCTATTGGTTGCCACATTTTGTAGTGTCTATGTGTCCGTCCACGCTGCAACAAATCTTTCCTTGAACTTGCTCAGCCAAGTATCTGACACATACCGTTAAAGCATCTGGATAGGTACTAAACTCTCTTTGGAGTGCACTCCAACAATCGTTATACTCGTCTTCTATGGTTGACAACACTAGTATATTCCAACTTATTATAAACTTATCCCATTTCTCCTTCGTTTCAAATAATTTTTAGCATTGGGCCAAAACATTCCTACTAATATGCCATCTACATAATAAATGTGTTGCCGTAAGAAATACCTTCTGAATTGCATTCAATAGAACCAAGTCTCGATATGTGACTATCACCTCAGGCAGAACATCAGCATCCATGACGCTGCGCAATCTCTCTAATGCCCATGTATAGTTATCTTTCTACTCAGAGTCCATGTATGTAAAGCAATAGAAAATGCGAGGTTAGTTGATGTCACCCCCACAATCTCTAAGAGAGGAAGATGATATCTATTCGTTTTGTAAGTGCAATCCATTATCAAAACACGAGGAAATGCACGTAACAAATCTATGCTGCCAGGGTGAGCCCAAAACAAGTCGCGCACAACATCAGACTCAATACAATTCATATGTCACTCAATGTACTTATACTCGGATAATTTACCTAGAAGATGTTGCATCTGAGATCTTCCAGCTTTCTCTACAATCTTACACCTCTGTCGTGCATTATAGATCGTCTTCATACACGTAACATTGAGGGCATCCCTTTGCTTCAATGTGGACAATATGGCCTTGGACCGAACTAAAGTCTTCGATATATCTACTAACAATGAAGTCTCATGCTTCGATAATCGTCCAGCATATGAGTGCCCCTCGAGATGCTTTGCAGCCGGCTGATTGTGCAATCCACAAATGACCATTAACATCCAATCATCTGCAATGTTCAATTTCTTCTCTCTTAATGCAAAAGGATATCCGCACTTCTTAGTGCCACTAGCCCTGGTCTTTGATCCATTTTCCTTTATGCTTTTACTTCTGCAAGAACCACTCCTCTCGCAAGCAAGTACAATTCTTGGTTTCTTGCTATCAGTACCCAAATCAAAAGCTTTAATAATAACAACAAATCCATTCTTCCTCCCAGCTTTCAGACACCAATTACATAAGTCTTCTATGCTCTTGAATATCTACACAATAAAATGTTTTATATCAGTAAACAAATTTTACACATCGCCAGGGGTACTAATAAAACAATTGCAATCAAAATTATTAGACCTCATAAGTTATAAATTCATTTGTGTAATCCATCACACATTCAGAGCCAATCATGCTACCTTCGATTGAAGCATCGCCCTACACGGTCAAAAATAATCAATTTAAACCCTAAGACTAAACCCTACCCTCTTGTTTGGCCCTGTGTGGCCGAATAGAAGCCTTCTATTCGGTCGGAATGGGCTGAACAGAGGGCCTCTGTTTGGCCTATCCTAGCCGAATATAAGCCTTCTGTTTGGCCACATAGGGCGAACTGAACAGAAGCTCGTGTTCGGCCAACCAGGGCCGAACAGGGAGGTTCGGCCCTATGTGGCCGAACAAGATGCGGACTAAGGGTGTAATCGAGCCGAGTCGAGTCGACACAGTGCCAAGCTCGAGCTTGACTCGACTCTAAAATTTGAAGCTCGAAACTTGACTCGAGCTCGATCGAGTTTTTTATTTCGAGCTCGAGCTCGAGCTCGATGAAATACTCGATGTACTCGAGCTCGGCTCGACTCGACTCAAATTTCTATATAAAAAATTAAAAAACAATCTTTCTGCATCAGGGTATTGGATTTTTTTATATAAAAAAATCTTTTATAAAAAAATAAAAGATTTTTTATAAGAAAAAATCTTTTATTTTTTTTATAAAAGATTTTTTTTATAAGAAAAAATCTTTCCAAGGTCTTACCGTAGGTTTTATCAGATTAAATCCGAGGGTGAATTCAGCTTCAACGAAGAAGGCTCCTTCCAACCTCCAATCCACCGCAAGTCCGCAACCTTCACAGTTCATACCAAATTTTTGAGCCAAAGCTCCAAAGATTATCATTATCTTTAATAAAGATATGGCTTAATGGAGATAGGGCTTACCTGTTAGGCAGTTACAGCTTGATGAGCCCTATCCTCTCGCTGTTAATAGGAAGTTAGGGACGAGACGAACGACGATTTCGTTTTCCCTAATTTTCTCCTAGAACCCGCGCTGAATCGCTGAAAGCCTAAGACGAACGACAGGATCGCCTGGGAGGCTGAGAGCCTGAGACGAACGATGAGAAAACTTGAATCGCCTTGAGAGCCTGAGACGAATCGTCACGACTCACGAACAATGGAAAAACTGAGACGGACGGTTTGTTTTCCCTATTTTCAATCGCTAAGAGCTTGAGGGGGCTGACCCGCTAAGAGCTTGAGTGGGGCTGACCGAGAACGAGTAACGACGGTTCGTTTCCTAATTTAAAGCTTTATGCTCTGTTTGGATGGAGAGAAAAGTGGGAGGAAAGAAAACTCGGAGGAAAGAAAAGTGGAACGAAAGAAAATTAAAGAGAAAATATTTTCTCTCCTGTTTGGATAAGTGAGAGGAAAACAGAGAGGTGAGAAAAGTTGATAATTTACAATGACAATAATATCCTTGTTATAGATGATTAAAAAATGCATCGGTTGTTTTTTTTGGAAGGGTCAATATTGGAATGAAAAAAAAGAAAGAGCACTTTTGAGTTTTCTCTCCGAAATCTCTTCGGTTTCGGAGAGAAAACTTTTATATGGGGCCCACCACTTTTTTCCCTCTATTTTTTCCTCTAGTTTTCTTTTCTCCCGACTTTTCTCTCCATCCAAACAACATAAATTTCATTTTCTCTCATATTTTCCCTCCTAGTTTTCTTTCCTTTCTAGTTTTCTCTCCATCCAAATATAGGGTTAAAGTTTTAAACCTTATTATAATTACAAATCTTATTATAATTACAACTGAGGGCTGACCGGACGGTTCATTTTCTAATTTAAAGTTTTAAAGTTTTAAACCTTATTATAATTACAAAGATAAAAAAAAAGTAAAATTATGTGATAAAGCTCGCGAGCCTTTCAAACCGAGTATTTTAATACTTAAATTTGACTTAATAATTTACTCGAGTAGCTTGAGTTTGAGCTCGACTTTATAAGTAGCGAGTTAATTTTGAATATTTTTTGAATTGATTTTGAGCTTCACGGGTTATCTCGACTCAGTTACACCCCTAACGTGGACCTTAAAAAAAAATTCGAATCAATGGAGCAAATAATTTTTTCCGTTCGTTTGGGGGGAGGGATGCAGAGATCGCTCGCCGTCGACAACGATGGCGCTGGGATCCTCGACAACGATGGCGCTGGAGGATCCCTGCCGCCGGCGCGTCGGCCTCCTGTACGATGAGCGGATGTGCCGCCATGCCACCCCCGACGGCAAGAGCCACCCGGAGAATCCCGAGCGGATCCGCGCCATCTGGCGGAAGCTCGAGTCCGAGGGGATTCCGCAGAGGTTTTTATTTATTTTTAATCTTTTCCCCCCTTATTCCCCTTTGCCTCGAGGACTGATGTATCCGGCGGCTGTTTGGAAGTTTGGGAGAGCAGAAAAGGACTCTTCTTTCCTTTGTTTTTTTTCCCTGAAATTATAATGGATAGATTAAAACCTAAAGTTCGTGTCTTTCTGATGATTTGATGTTCTTCTGAGAAGACATGAAAGGTTTTGATCTAGAAAGTTTGGAGTTGTTGGATAAAGTTATAATTCTTATTTTCAGATTTTATTTGGAACCTTGAAGGGCTTAGATAGAGAAAGTATGGTTTCAGGTCCAGCGCGACGTCCCGTGGGATGCTAGTATGAAACCCGTCTTGTCACGTCCCGGCATCCCACAATTCACACGTCTTGGAATAACGAGGCAGGATGGTGGCGAGTTCCATTCCAAGAAAAAAATTGAGACAGCCCCATCCTATGAGATTTAAAGCATCCTAGACAGTTTAAAATTATGTGCCTGATTAACGGATTATAAGCTTTTCTTGATTCCTAAGTATGATATGATCATCCGTGTACCAAAGAGAAAAGAATAAAATAGCAGGATAATATAAGTTTTGGTTGAAAACTTGATTGAGCTAATAGTTGAGGAGTGAATAAGTTCATTTCACATTTTTACATGATCTAAGGACTATCACTGTGCTTACATGGTCAATGCGACTCACCATTCACTTGGTTGAACACACTGTGTTGCTGGTTTTTTTTTTCTTTAATCTCTCTCTCTCCATGTTAATCGGGCTCTAAATGTTTTGTGGTTTGGGTTTGATTAATGATCTTTTATGGTTGATGACTGGCTAGATATGATGCAATTGAGATATAGTTGTTGTTGCAATCTCCAATTGGTGGTCTTTTCTGAATCATTCAGCTTCCTGTACGAAGTATAATAGGTGCAATTGCTATGCCATCTAAAGAAACCACATCCATACTTTGCTAATAATCTTGGAAATATACTTTTTTTAAAAAAATAAACATATTTGGTAGTATCTATTATCTCTATTAACTTTATCTATCTTCTTGCTCATCCCAGGTGCGTAGTTCTGAGTGCCAAGGAAGCTGAGGATAAGCACATAGCATCTGTTCATTCCCAAAGCCATATCAAGCTGATAAGGAATATCAGCTCTAGAGAATTTGATTCTGGGCATCTTAGGACTGCTTCAAAGTCAAATTCTGTATATTTTAACGAGGGTTCATCTGAAGCCGCTTACCTTGCAGCAGGTTCACTTATTGAGGTAATATTTTCAATCTTTTTAACCCATTGTGATTTACTTATCTCCATCAAATAAGTTGGAAATATATTTATAATAATTTAACATTATCAGTTAATTGGACTAATTATGGTGATTTGGACATATACAACATAAACCTTTAGATGCTCTAGTTAGAAAGAGTGATATTTTAACAATTCATGGTAAGGATAGAGGTAGAGGTAGACCTAAACTAACATGGGCAGAAATAATTAAAAAAATATATAACTATTTGTAATTTAAATATCGACTTGGTCCTGAATAGAGCATAGGAGAGGAAGCATATTCATGTAGCCGACCCCATGTAGTTTGGAAAGGGCTTAGATGAGTTGAGTTGAGCTGAGTTAATTGGACTAATTACTGAAATTTATTTTAAAAAGAAAAGGTCAGCTCAGTCAGGTGCATTCTACTTGTATGACAATGTAATAACATCTTCTAAGTTAACATTAAATACTTTTTGCTTTTCATTTTCCTTGAGCAGGTGTCTGAAAAGGTAGCCAAAGGGGATTTGGATTCTGCCATTGCCATCGTGAGGCCTCCTGGACACCATGCAGAATCTGATAAAGCTATGGGCTTTTGTCTCTTCAACAATGTTGCAATTGCAGCTAATATTCTCTTGAATGAAAGGGTATACAGTAAATTGTTTGTAAATCTTCTGTGCAAAAATATAATGTGCGGGCTAGCATCATGGCTTTTCGTAAATTGCATTATTTCATTTTTCTGAAACCATGAATGCCTATTCACTTTTGTTGGCCTTTACAGCCAGAGTTAGGCGTAAGAAAGATACTAATTGTGGATTGGGATGTTCACCATGGCAATGGTACTCAGAATATGTTTTATAAGGACCACCGTGTACTGTACTTTTCTGTTCACAGGTAACATTGAGTATCTCTCATTTCTTATTTAGCACCATGTCTTGAAAACATTATTCTATTTGTTCTTGTGTCATACACAGGGGATGGATCTAGGATCATTATCTTTTTTCTTTTTCTTTTCTTTTTTTTTTTTTGTTGGGGGGGGGGGGGGGGGGGTGCGGGGGTGGTGGGCTAAGTATTTGATCGATTTTTGTATAATGATTATTTGACCATAAAAATTTATGAGAGCAGACATAACAAAGAATTGCAAAACAGAATACATAACAAAAAAAAGAGAAGAAAATCATATACCAATCTACTTCTATCACTTAAAACCAACTTATTTATAGCAAAAGTTTATCGAAGTTGTGCTCTTTCATATCATAAAATTCATCTATAATTTAATCAATATAAAAAATATCTGCAATTTTTCTCTTAATATAAGGAAGGAAGTAATCTGCTAGATGCTTATCTTCCCTTTTGCTTCTAAGTCTAGTTTTTATGATGTTCATAGCTAAGAATGATTGTTCAGTAGTTGGCTTGCCTGTTAAAACTTCATGCTTTCAAATAATGTTTATAGTTCATCGAGTGAAACAAAATATAATTCACTTGTCAAACTAATGTTGTTTATAGTTCACATGTCAAACATAGTTCATATGAAAATGAATTATCAGAGACAATAATCTACAGCTCCAACACCTAGGAGACTCTTCACTACTTCCTTGACTTGCCATCAAGTTTTCTGTGACCTTCACCAGATTTTGACAACCTATTACTGTTGATATGTGGAAATGAACTAGTATGTACCATCTTGCTTTGATTTGTTTCCCTCATGGTATCTTTTATGTGATACTTGATCTTCAAATTGACCATGGAGTTGTACCTATCTCTTAACCATATCTTCTGGTCACTATTTGTCATTTGGCATCCTGAGAGGCCAAGACCCAGTCTAAAAAGGTTGACTTCATTTTGAGCATGATGCTTCTGGTTGTTTCGGATCTATTCACAATTTAATATTCAAAATCAACTCATGCTTAGTATCCTTTTATTCCACATCCCTTTCACCTTTAGTAAGTTATTATTTTTTCCCCACTTAATCAGCTTAGAAATTAAACCTTCTGACTCTATGACTTTCTTTCCAATGATTAAAGTGCTGTTTGCATGGGATATGTTGGCCAATGACAAGCATGGCATGTGCTTTGCCATCTAGAAACATGTCATCTATGCCAAAATCAAAGTGCATTTGCCTTGGTAGTTGGCACTAACCATATCAATCTATACCAGATTGACATGGATCATGCAGTCAGCATGCCTGCTACTCAATATCAACCCAGTGCTGGTACTGGCCTGGCACAATGTGTGCCAGGTGGCACAAACCAGCACAGGCTCGCGTGAATGTGCTTAACACTTGATACATTCTAGCTGTTGGTGAAAACTTACAGCAAAATTGTTTAGGCTGACCATTCCCTTGGGTTGTGTTTGTAGTGGCATGTATAAAAATGGTCGCATCTCCTCCATAATTATACCCATTTCAGAATAGTTTCACTCCCACACTTCTGCATCAAAATCTCAAGGTTTCCTTAGAATTTAACAAACACCGTGGATGAAAAATGTTTTTTTTTTTTTTGCCAGAGTTGAATACATACATGTAATCCTCTAATATGCACATTGAGACTCTTGAGCAAAGAGGCTGACTTTGTTGTATTCCAAAGCTCTTTCTAACTAGATGGTAAATGTGGTCTACCTCTAACTAAATTGATAAAATTCCGTGACAACTGATTAATCAATAGACTGGCATGTTTTGAGAAATTTGGGGTTTAGAGCATTTGTCCTATGTATCTTTCCTAAAGCATCCTTTATCCTTGGGTTGTCAATTGCTATCGCATAAGTTGAGGTGGATTTATTTTAATTATTTGTATGCTATCAAGTACCACTATATAATTCTAGTGTATTTCAAAAAGAAAAAGAAAAATAGTACTGCTGGACACCTATATATAAATCAGCTAAACATGTAGCTATCTGATGTTAAACAGTGAACAAATATTTAAGTAGACTATGGTACCTTATTCTTTGTGAATACTTGCTCACTGTGATCTCATATACACCACCGAACATAATGAGCATATGCATGTTTTAGGTTCGATTTTGGAAGCTTTTATCCAGTTGGTGGTGATGGTTCATGTTGCATGGTTGGCGAAGGACCAGGTGTAGGATATAATATCAATGTTCCTTGGGAACATGGACAATGTGGTGATGCAGACTATATGGCTGTCTGGGACCATCTATTGCTTCCTGTAACTGAATCTTACAATCCTGACATAATATTAATTTCTGCTGGATTTGATTCAGGTTATTTTCTTTTCACTTTTTCTAAATTAATTTTCTTTCAGTACATGTCTTTAAATTGTGAAGTCAATTCAGGATTTTGTACCATAATGTATTATTGATATGTGGTGGAAACTGTTTATATGAAAAGGCATCACATGATTGGAGTGAACAATAAAAATCAATGAATAACATGTCTCTACAAAGAGAGTCGCTCAGGAAGTACTGCATTAGGATTGATGTTTGAAGGACTGGACAGGAAGTACTGCATTAGGATTTAGTTAAAAGTCATCTTAAAACCTTGAATGAAAATGACTGCCATTCAAAATCAATTGTTGGTCTCCCACCAGCATGGTGCATGTCATGGCACGACATGCCTACAAAAGCGCTGCACTCTGCCCAGAAAAATGAAAAAAGAGATTTATAAATTCTTATTTAAGTAAAAAATTTATTGAAAGAAGAGTTAAATTTGTGCCATGATGGCCTGTGCCTGGTACCAGTAGTGGCCCAGCATGGTTCGTGCTGACTGGCAGACTAGCTCATTAAACCATGCTTCTACAAAACTGTATGATTGGCCCTTCAGTTTATGTGTGGGTGGGTCAAGGCTAAATCTGTATTACACCTGGATGCTTTTTGCATGTCTGACCTCGGAACAGGCTAAACCTGTTAATGTTAGATTGTTTAATCCACCAACAGGCTGATTGCATAGCATTATTCAAGATGTTGCTTTCAGTGTGTCTTCGTGCATCTTTAGGCCTAACATTCTGTTTCACATGGTTTCAGCTTAGAGTTTTCAGTATCTCATTTTATTTCAAATGGTTTCTTTTGGAGCAATCAAGACTCAAAAATATATTTGTGAAATTAATAAATTTAAGTAAAGATCATTAAGACATAGTTCTTATAAATTAAAGAATCAAGAAAGAGTCTTAAGGAAACTTCTAATATAAGTCTTTCTATTCTCATGAGATAAATTCCTCAACTTGTTGGCTTAATGCTTCATTGTATTGATTGAGACAATTAATTCTAAAGTCATACATATTTCATCCAGTCAATGCGATCTAAAGATAAATGATCACTTTTATCAGTGAAAATATTTATTAAATCACTCTTCTTTCCTAGGTTCTAACAAAATTTCAGTGGTTTCACCAAGTCCAAATTATGTTTTTCACATTTTCTTTGGTGATGTGTGATCCTAAATTAGTGGAAACCAGGGCCTCAAGATGTATGTATTTATTTTGGCTTCGTACTTTGGTTCAACAATCTAAGAGCTGAATATGTCTAAAGCACCAATTGACATAGTGAGAAGAGTGAAGGGCAATTCAATTGCCAGGAATTAAATTTAGAGATCAAATACAAATCAAAGGAAAACTAGGTTGAAGAACCCTTCAATTGATGAACGAAATTCTGTTCGAATAATTGTTTTATTAATCTTGAGTCACCTTCATAAAGTATATTAGAAGCATATATTGACCACATCCCCAAATTCTAATTCGGACATTGAACTTGTTACAGAATCATTCAAGCAATAGGACTTTGTAATAAGAAAATATATTAGAATTATTCAAGTACGAAACCTATAATGCTTGGCATGGTCCAGTTGGTTATGGTACTTGCTAGTTGCACCTTGTGCTGCACTCCTAACTTAATGGACAAATGATATCATCTTAAGTTAGCAATCATATATATGTGAATCTCAAAATCACCTTATCACCTTGTGGCACATCTATTTTTTGTTCGCCTTTTCTGGTAGCATCCAAGTGACTTAGTCATCATCGTGATCACTAGATTTGCACTTAGAGATGAATATTCTTTGATACTTCGTCAAGCTTGCAGTGCTATTGGACTCTGCTTATGATGATTCATGATATTTTTTTTGAATGTGCATGCATCGGTCAATCTACATTGATAAGCAGCAAAAGGCCATGTTTGGTGAGTAAAACAGTCCTGTAGCTACTGCGTGAGTTTCAGCTGTGATCATCCTGCAAGGCTCAAGCTCTTATATGGTTTGCTGGGCAGAAGCTCTCATTGGATGCCAGTAGAGGCACATGCAAGGGTATTGACAACCAAGAAAATGAGAAGAATTAATTTCATCTACCCTTTATCTTGATGACAACTTAACCCTCATATAACATTATTTGTTTGAAAACCCTATTCTTTCTTGTTTTGAAAACCCTATTCTTTCTTGCTTACTTGCTGACATCAATTAAAATCAATGTGTTGCATATATAACCATTTATTTACTTGTTGTCTTCTAAATTGTTTTGCTAATATGTTTTTTCAACAGCTGTTGGTGATCCAGTTGGTCGCTGTTGCATCACACCATATGGATATTCGCTTATGTTAAAAAAGGTGAGTAATTTCTACAGTGTCTTTGTTTCTTTCCCGAAAATTTTAAAATGTCTTTCATAGAAATTCCTTAACAAGTATGAAGATGTCCATTGTTTTTGCCATTTTAAATTTTATGAAATTATATTTATTTTCTGCCTGTAGAATGCCAATATTTTAATGCTACTAAAAGAAAGAAATCACTGCTACTTCTTGTTTGTTTCTATGATTCTTGAAAGCAACTATTTGTGTATTTAAGATTGCCATGTCTTTGTATGTACTGTCTTGCAGATTCCAATTTGACTACAATATGAACTCTCTCTCTGAATTATTTACTAATTTTGCTCTATTTAATTTTAAAGCTGATGAGATTTGCCCAAGGAAAGATGGTGATGGCCCTGGAAGGAGGTTACAATCATGATTCTATAGCAAATTCGGTTATTGCTTGCGCAAAAGTTTTATTGGAAGGAAAACCCTTAGTTGGATCAATAGAGACAACCATTTGAGTCTACATGGCGTGTTGTACAGGAGGTGTGTTGTTTGTTAATCCCATTTCATATATTTGAATGGGCTTTATCTACTTGCTGAGATACATGCCCTTTTTAATGTGGTCCTCTTTATCCAGGTTCGTCATGAACTAAAGGCATTCTGGCCATCATTGGCTTTGGAGTTACCACTGAATGTATTAGTTAGCAACGGCACACCTTGCCCAGTTGAGGTGCAGAATTGTCCTTTTAATTTCTTCCAGTTTTTATGGTTTTATTTTGCTTGAGTCAATTCATAATGCATTCTATAGAGCTTACCATGTCTAGTATATCAAATTTGGATTGTTAAGCCTCAACTCAACTCATCTAAGCCTTTTCCCAACTCAACTCAATTTGGATTGTTAAGCCTCTTGTGCATTAATCATCTTTGGTTTTCATTATAATAAATTATAGCGAAACCATTACTTCAATACCTTACAATTGGATTTGATTTTTAATGCTGTCATGTCCTACCATCCCCCAAGACATTTTTAATATTCTTATGAAGTATTGATTATCAAAATTAAATTTTCAAAAAATTGTAAATTTACATGTTTAAAATTAAACTTCTTATTTGGACAGATTTGTCCACACATCATATTTTGATAGTTTGTGAATTAGATTTCTTTAATATGTGGAAATTTATGTTAAGGTTTTGTTCTTCATGAATATTATTGTACTTATAATGTCAAGTTGAAGAGTCTGTTCCTTTTGTGTGTTAAAAATATACATTTTGCTAGAATGCAATTAAAAATAGCTTACTTGAAGAAGAGGTATTCCTATGGGTAGTGTTTGGATGCCCTATTCTTGGCTGGAATAGAGCCTTATTTCATGCTATTCCCCTAAACAGGCGAAAAGAAGGTGGTGGGCCCCCTAAGAATCGATATTTCGGTCAAATGTTCGTATTTTGGAATTCGTATTCCATGCTATCCCATAAAATAGCCCTATTTCCACTTACCGTAGTGGCTGAAAAAAAATTGGACTTGAATCATTATTATAAGAAAAGTTCTCAATTTATTTTATACTTATAACTTTGAGTTCAGATATGTTTGTTGAATATCATAGTGTGACTTCATATATTCAAAATATCTTGTTGGCCAGATATTGTTTGGGTCCAATCTCCTCATCTCTACGTTTCTAATTCGATTAACTTGTATGTTATCTGAATAATATATCAGTCCTTATATATTTATTTAAAATATCAGGAATCAAATATTTATTATAACAGAGATTCTTCTAACTCATGTATTTCTTGTATATCGAATTTTGCTCTACTTAAACAATGTCCACCGCAAAATGATAATGGTAAAATCCACTTTTCTCTTGCTAACCATTACTAATATATGTGCATAACATGCAAACTTTTAATAGATCATAATAATAAATTAATTAATAAAAAAATAATTTATTTAAGTAATTACATTAATAAATAAAACGATAATCCATTTTTCCTTTATCATTTGGTTAGGGGTATTTTTGAATTTTTTTAAAAAAATCTTTATCTATTCCTAATGGAATACAGGCTTATTCCCATATCATCCAAACACCATTTGGAATAACACTACATTAATTGCACTGGAATAAGGTGGAATACCAATTTCAAACCAAATAGAAATCTGGAATAACAAGGGAAATAAGCTATTCTTGGGGAATTCGTATTTCTATTCCTGTAATAATTTTTGACATCCAAATATACCATGAAGTATTTTATAGCTCCTATTTCTTCCAGCATTATCAGGTTTTTCTCATGCTTTTGTATCCAAATATTGGCGTAGCAGCAAACAATATGCATACCACAATGGCCTTGTTCTTCATGGGCATGGTATATAATATTTTAATTAGGGGTGGTAAAAGGTCCAGTTAGTTTGGGTTTGTGTTGATTTGAACTAGATTCAGGTCCAAAAACACTCGAGCCATACTTAACACATTTGAAATTTTAAAGTTGCAAACACATATCTACCCATTTTTTTACATATACTCGTACACGCCCACTAACCCATTTAAGTTTTTACTCATCAACATATAAATAAAAAATAAAGCAACATATGGCTTGCAAAGATGACAAGCAACAAAATCAAATTTACTATAAAGGTTATCATCATAATCTCAATAAATGTAGGAGTTTTACCAAAAAATTATAAATTTAAGAATTTACAATATAGGATAGTTATAAACTAATTAAGGATAAAAGCAGCTAAAATATGTAAACCCACATGACCTATTCTCCCCGTCACTGCATAACCCTTTTTTTAGTGAACCAAACCACATGAAAGGAATTAGATAATATGTGTTTGGGAGTCCATTGGTTACCAACCGATTCACCCTTGACCAACCGATTCACCCTTGACAACCCATGAGGTTTGGGGCTGCACTCATGCCCACTTGTTTATAACAGGTTAATTTTTTATTATAAAAAATTGACCTGATTTTTTATTAATTGAAAATTTACCTGACTTGTAAAAACCCACCTGAATTTTTAGGCATGTTTGAGCAGGTTGGTGGGTGTGGGTCAAGTTTTGTTACCTTCAATTTTAATTGGAAAGCTTGTATTAAGATGGATTAGAAATAAATATATTTTATAAAAATTTTATAATGTTAAAATCATTTACATAATTGCTATTTAGTTGGGTGCTTGGTTACCAATAAAGGGAAATTGATGTAGGAAACATTAACAAAGTGCTAATTGTGAAATGCTGGTTAAAAAATTTCTCCTAAATTGAAGCGCACTTCTTAACAAATTAAATCTGTTTCTAGAATCAATTTCATCAGGAACACCTAAGGGAGTAGGAAATTTGTTGCCCTGCAACTATGGCTGGGTCAAAGTTATGGCCAATCTTGTCATAGACCATTTTAATTGTTCCCAGATAAAATCGATGATCTTGAACTGTGGCTTTGCCTCTGTTTCCCTTGCAAATTTTACAATGTTTTAAAAGGCGGCTGTGACATATAGACTATCAAGAGATGGCATAGGTCATATCCATTATGTGGGCCGCATATACAGCCAAATATGCAATAAGTATTCTGAATGTTTACAATAAATAAAATATATAATATTCAATAATAATAGTAATACCTTTTGCATAAATAATTGCAGTATTAATAATGGTGACATATACCTATTAACATTGTTAATAGCATGTGTAGCTTGCTTGAAATCTACAAACCGATCCATTAGCTTGAACATGCCTTATTTGTACGGGCCTACTTAAAAGTGCCACAGACGTAGCTGTATAATTCTAAGAGGTCCATTCATGCAGTTGCACAATGATAAGAAAGCTGTATATACAGCTGTACAATGCTAATCCCATTGAGTATGTGTTTGCAAAGTGCCAAGTGAACTGCCATTTTGGCCCATATACAGCCTGACAACATATGATAAGCAGTGCAGTAGAGGACTGCATATGCATATGCAGTGCATATGCAGCTGTGTATGCAACCTTATGCACCACATTTTAAGACACTGCCATCTTATCGACCCTCCTACTATGTTGTATCATGTTGAATGATATTATTTTTTACCTTAGTTCTTAATTTCCTCTTTTGTTCTCTTGGTAGCATGGTTTCAAGTCCTAGTGATTAGGGTTAGTTGAACCATCCCAAACTAATTCGAACTAGCTCGAAATTAGGACAGTTTGGCCTCCCGATTCACTATGAGCGGTGAACTGCCTCAAATTGTCCTAAACTGCTCATACCACCCCTGTATCAGCATATCAAATCGTACCAAACCGAACTGTCTAGTTCGGCCTAGCACAGTGGCAGTCATTGGTGGGGCCTCCTATTCCACCTGATTAGTACAACACGGTTTGGCATGATATGTAGTATATTAAATCGTACTAGTACCGATACCTAGTATGATGGACATTGCTGGTGATGTCCTACCAAGATAGATTATTGTCTCAAGTGTTGAGATGGATTACTATCCCATCATCATCCTAGTGTCTCAATTGATCCAGCTTGAGGTAGTCCCTATTCCAAGTATCGAGATAGGATGGGATAATGGTATGTCCCATTCCATAACAAAAGTTGGATGCCTTGTATAACGGGATTTAAAAAGTTGCCCGGTGGCAATCTTGACTTTATTAAATAATTGTAGCCGAAACTGTAGGCTAACATTATCAAAAGGGCATAGTTTGCCTTAGGTTTTGTTTTTTGTTTTTTTTTCCTCATGTTTTCCCATTCAAATTTATTCTCCTTGTTTCTAATAGCACATGATACACTAAAGAAAATGTAATGGTCCATTTATCAATGGCAGTGGAGGAGTCAAGAAACTACTTGATTTTTTTTTATTGGGGAAAGGGGGGGGGGGGGGGGGGGGGGGGGGGCTGTAGAATAACATCCAATATTACAGCTAGTAGTTTAAATTAAGGCAATCAAAGAAGGGGAAGAGACGAAAAATGATAAACGTGATAATCCTTTCTCTTTATCATTTGCCTAAACATAGAAGTCAGGGAAAATGCTAAACACGAACAAAAATGACAAAAAGTGCTAAGCATATACCTAACTATTTCATCATCTTCAATCATAATTTAAAACAAAATTAGGAAATATGTACTTAGGAATCTAACAAAAATAGAAAACATCATATACTATTCTTCTTTTTTATGTAAAAATGAAACCAAGAAAGGTAGAATTGAATTGGTTGGTTTGAGATGAACCAAATTGAACCAACTAGAATCAGTTAAAAACCTATTTTGGTTCGGTTTTGCCTTGGAGCTGGTCTGAATTGGTTCAAACCGTGCCAAACCACCCATTTTGGTTCGATTCAGGTATAGGATGGGGGGTGGTTTGGGTGATATGTGGGCTATTGTGAGCTCACTTAAAAAAAGAAGGAAACTAAGAATCTCTTGTGAACTTTCATCTTCTCTCCTCTTTCTTGTATAGGCTTCTATGAGCTCACTTAACGGGAGGACCTTTGGTCTAGTACACACCATAGTTTGAACCATAAGAAATATGTTTGAATCTTAGAATTTTATGAAAGGTTTAATTTGATTGTTTTGATGGTTGTAGAACAAGTCGGCATAGGTCAATGTGAGATTTATTGTTACTGTGCTCCTGTTTAAGTCTGGAGATTCTATAAGTTTGATCAAGTATTAACTAAAGCCTTACAAATTATATTTTAAGATAATTTTTCTTGATATTTTGTTTTCTCATTATTTTTAAGTTAAATTATTTTTTTTCAGATTTTTATCTGAAGTTGAAGCATCCTAACTTGATATTTTCTAAACTGAGAGTTCTTGAAATTCTTCAAATTTATTCTTGAGAAAGTGTTGATTTTTTATTCTCCGAGAATTTGATTTTTCTGACATTTTTGTTGAATTCAAATAAGGGCATCTCTCATTTACATAAGAAAACTTAGGTAAATGAAAAGGAAAGAGATAGGAGAGAGAGGATGAGAGGAGGAGGCTCAGCTTCATATACCATATAAAAAAAATGAAAAACTATTAAAAAAAAGAAAAAAAGGGTGTATCAGCCTGAACCGAACTGGTTTAATATGGGTTCGGTACTAGCACCCAGCTCTATCAACCTTGAATGAAACAAAAATTGTCTGATCTGAATGAAAAACGGAAAGTGAAAATTTGAGCTTTGTAGAGCAAAATGAAAATGAAATGTTTTGCCAGAAGTAGGAACCAAAAACTATCATATAAGAAAGGAGGAAAATGAATATGAGCGAACTAATGACTCTTTTATTCTTGCTTTCCCACTTATCCCTTTATTCTTATACTGCACCCTCTGTGAGATATGTTTCCGACAACAATCGGAAACTGTTCCCATAACATTTTGCAGATTTTTAGGGGAGGTTTTCCTTTTGGAGTTGACTCTACTAGGATGACTGGTTAATGGATTGACAATATTAGATTTGGTGGGCTGTGAGTTCCCACAATTAATGGAAGTGGAAGCGAAGGTACACAAATTTTAGGTGGGTGAATCACAATATATGGGAAGGGGAATATAAAGACGTTAGTGATTTTGAGGGGAAAGTTTCCCTTCATGTCTCTGCCATTGATTAAAGCAACTTTCATTGTCCACAAATTGTGTCCAATCTGAAATAAATATTCTTTTACAATATTAAAATGAATTCAAAGTTATATGTTGGTGATGATCTGAAATTTAACCAATTGTAGCTATTATTCTTTAACTTCCATATGCATCATTTAATTGCACTGATGATTTTATTCTGTTACACTTCAAGGTAAACTCGAGCTCTAGCTCTGAGTCTGAGGTGGAGGATGATGAGGGAGTTTCCAGCACTTTCTGTTCCACAGATCTCATTGGGATTATTGATGAAGATTATCAAGGGAAGGTGATCGCTTCAAACCACATTCCAGCCGAGCAAAGTCCTGTTGTTTTATCTGAAGAATGTCCTAACACACAGGCATTGATGCCTGATTACAATATTGATGGTTGTATTCCTCGGAGATCAGTTTTATCAAAAATTGAAGTTTGGTATGGCAGCTATGGATCAAATATGTGGAAACCAAGGTTTCTCTGCTACATTGAAGGTGGAAAGGTATGATGCTTGTAATATGGACAGCCAAAGAAGTTTTCCTTATGATTATACGATATCAAAAAACTTTTTGCTTCAGAGAACTTAATACCACCAAAGCCCATTCTTTTTGGTTCATTATGCTTTACCCTAAAGCTTGCCATACAAAACGGATGATTTATATCTCATTGCACTTGACCTATTATAGCAATATGTTTAATCACAATGTTGTTTGAAAAACTTAAATGCTTCCCTTGATTTCCTTCAAGTTCTTCTGTATTAGTGGTGTCCTGTATTGTTTCACTGTATGTTTGAATATCATGTTACCTTTTTTCCATGTGCTTGCTACAACCTTGGCAAGTTGAGGATCTTAAAATTTCGGTACTAACTCACATAACAACCAAAATACCAAGTAATGGAAGAAGTTTGACTTTTCTAAGTGGGTGCCATTTGTGTGAGGTTCCCCTTTATTTGAATAGATCTAATGGCAATGATGTTTTTTCATAGTCATTGATTCCATTACCTAGGTTTGATGGTTATGATGTCAATTAAGCCTATAGATTTCCAGTTTTAGCAATTTCACTTAAGTTTTGGAGTTTCCTTCAAATAAATAAAATAAAATTTTAAAACAGAAGTAAATAAAAGAAGCAAGAAAGTTAATACTTATTACGGAAATTAAGTTTTTTTTTTTTTACGCAGGTTCTATAATTGTGTAGCATCAATAGGCTTTAGTATAAAGTTAATGATATACAAAACGCCAACAACTAAGCCTTAATTCCAAACTAGTTGGTGCCAACTATAGGAATCTATTTTCTCCATTCTGCTTGATTGGCGATGCTTCCTATAAAGTCCGGTCTACTTCTGCCCCTCTTTCTTTTATGTGTATGAATTAGCTCTTTGGTATTAGCACACTCCTAAACCTACATTGTAGATGTCCAAACCATCAAGTTGCTCTTTCTTTATTTGTCCTCTATTAGTGCTATCTTTGCCGCTTAGAAATGACTATTTTTTATCCTAACTTTTTTTGCATTGCCATATATCCTTCTCAATATTTCATTTCAATCATATTTGTCTTATACACATTGTTTTCTAATGACCAAATAATCTTTACAAAAAGCATAGCTAGCCTTAATGCCATCTTATAATTTTTTTTTTAACTTGACAACATATTCTACAATTATATAATATCCCATTTACGCTCATTTAATCTAACTTGTTTTAATTCTAGGGATGACATCCTCTTCAATTTCTCATTTCTTATAAATCATCCTAAATATTAAAAATGGTCACCTTAAGAACTTTGTGGTCCTTAATTTTTACTTTACCCTTATCTCTGTTTTTAATATTAGTAAAATTATATTCCATGCATTCTATCTTGATCCTACTTAAATTAATACTTTTATATTCTAATACACTTCTCCATCATTTTAACTTACAATTAATTCAGATCTTATGTTTATCCATTAAGAATATATTATCTATAAATAGCATGCATAAAAAAAAATCATTTTGAATATGCCTAGTAAGTTTATCCATGACTAGTGTAAAATGGTAAGAACTCAGAATAAATCCTTAGTGTTAACTATTATAATTGAACACTGTGGTAATTTCATCAATAGTTCTCACACTACTAACTACTAAGTACTCCATTATACATATCGTAGATATGTTAATATATAATGAAAAATCTTTTTCTGACACTTACTATATAACTCTTATAGGGATTTTGTCGTATGATTTCCTGAAATCAATAAAAACTATTTGAAGATCTTTCTCTTTTTTCTTTATACTTCTTCATTAACCTCTTGAGGATAAAAATGACTTTTTTAGTTGAACTTTTTGGCATAAATCAAATTAATTCTTTAATATTTTTTGTATAACATAGTAATCTATGTTCATCACCTCCCAAAGTTTCACGGTATGGATTATGAGTTTAAACCATGATAATTAGAACAAATTTGAACATTACCTTTATTTTTATAAATCATACTATAATGCTCTTCTTTGATTCATCAAGCATGTTCTTGTCCTTAAGGTTTTATTAAAAGTTAATGATATATTTTAGAAACAAAGTTAATGATGTGGTTAGATGAATTTCATGAAACGTATTGGTTGAAAATTTATGGTTAGCAAATGCAAAGGTTTTCCTTTGGATGGGTCTTCCAATCTTTTCTCATTAAAAAATGTGAATCTTTTCAAACCCTTGTGTGCTCAAGCCCTTTTCCTTATCAATTTTAGCTACACTCACAAAACATTAAATTTAGACATTTCTTTATTGTATCATTGAGATTACATGGAGATGAATGTAGTTATAGGAATTTTTATGTATTAATCTAGTATATGTAACGAAAATGCTTCTTTTTTTGAATGATGATCTTTTATATTTAAATGTGCACACTAGTCTTTATATGGTACTAAAATAAGGGTCTTTTGGGATACCTTAGCATATCAAAGATTATATTTAAGCTAAAATATACTTTTAGTCCTCAAACTTGCATTTAAAATTCATTTGTTCTCGAACTTTCAGTTGTTATGGTGCAGTCCCTCATGTTTTAAGCATATTGTATTCTTGTCGTCTTATTACATGGGGTCAGTTAAAATTGACGGAATAGCTAACATTGCCAATGCGAACATATAAAGATTTTTTCCTACTAACATGTTAGCTAGTTCGTCAATTTTAACTGACTTCATGTAATAGGATGTTAGAATTGCAACATTCTTAAAACACGAGGGACTAAACTGTAACAACTGAAACTTGATGACCAAAATAAAATTTTGAGCGGAAGTTTGAGGACCAAAAGTATATTTTTCCTTATATTTATCATTGACAAATAATTTTTTTCTCTTTTACTCAAAAATAAAAATGAAATAAACCATAATTAACACAACACAGATATGTGCTCAAAAATTTTAGAAAAACCCAGATATGATATCAATAACAAATAAAACTTACAATGTTTAGGGTTTAGGTGAGTTTTGATCTAAAATAGCTGAAAGTGGGCCAAAACTGACCTTTTTTTTATGAAATTGATCAAAAATTTGAAAACTGAGTTTTGGATGTCTAAAATTAATGTATTTATCTTGATTTTGGCTGAAAACTTCCATTCCAATCCACTCAGCCAAAAGAAATTGATTTCACCTGAAACTTCAAACCTGTTTTATGCAAGTAATATCTTTCATAACTTGAAAAATCCCGGTGTATTGACTAATTATTAATGTTTTGGAAGAAACTATAGGTGATAAGGCATAAGTAGTGGACTATGAAGCATGGCCATGGATACAAGATACAAATACAACATGATATGGATAAAATGATATGACAAATATTAAAAAGTAGGACAGAACAAACTTATTTTCCTCATATATGTAAAGAAGAGCATTCATGAGGGATGGTAGGATATGAAAATAACATAGTCTGTACTTTATACTTTTGAATATCGATTCACATCCACAAGCTCCATCACAGTCATAATCTCTGTTACATTGTCTTAGCTACAGGTGTCAGGTATGGTTACATATGTGTCTAACCCTTCCATTCTTTATGAATTTCTCCTTGTATACCCATGTCTAAGTGTTGTGCCTGAACATTTTGCGCACTTTTGATGTACATTGAAAGGTCCTTGTGATATAGGTCGTAATAAGCTCCACATCACACACTTAAAAAACTAATCATCCATCATTAAAAGGTCAACATTCATCAAAAATAAAAAGGAAAAAGAGAAGGAGAAAGAAAACTCTCTCTCTCTCGTCTCCGAAGGTATCAATGAATTATTTGAATCCTCACTGGGAAGTATCATGAGGACTTTCTTACTTTGAAAAGTAGGGTACTAATAATGTGTCCTAAAATATTTGAACAAGTATCTATAATTGATATGCCCTGGATACAGACACAATATCAATTTGAAGTATCTGTCTTTCCAAGATTCTAAATTCCTTTCCTGCTTTTTCTATATGATCCAAGGAGACTAGGACGAAAGGGTTCCAACTTGAGGCTTAAAAGGAAGGCTAGAAGAAGTTAGTAGTTTCTTGAGCAATCCAAATCCCTTCCGTATCTGTAACTCTGATACTATTTCACTGTGTAAACACTCATGCTAGATTCCTCAATCTCTGGCCTTAAATTTCAATGATTTCTCATGTGACCTTATTCCCAGTTTTTGCTTGTTTTTAGCTGTTCGAGTTTCTGTGCTGAATTCAGTCAGCCCTCCAGAAGGCATGGGTGATTTCAAGACAAGTTTGATTTGTAGCATGAGTTTTCCAGCATTGACAGCAGATCAGCTTAAGAAAATCACTACAATTTATTATATTTTTTTTTTATGAGCACAGCTTTTATTTTTACTCTTGCAAACAATATTGGGTAGGTTTAACAACCTTCGTAAGATTACCTATAGAAGGTAAAGAAAATGCATGTACAGAGATCTAACTATTGGAATCTAGTTACACTGGATTCTCTGTCTTCTAGCTGCACTAATTGTCTATTTAATGCTCAAATATAGTTTCTCTTTCATGGAGAGGGGAATGGATAGGTATGGGTGGGTGGGGGAACAAGGTCTGCCTTTGATCATAGTTTTTAATGCACATATTATGTTCTTCTCCCTATAAAACTTAATGCTTACTTTTTCGCCCATTTGATTGCTTTAAAAAACTGAAAAGGCTACTTGATAATTGCAACATTTTCTTAACCATTATTTTAATAGGTGGAAGGTATGAATGAACCTTGTCCTGGATCGCGAGATAAAAGTTCACCAAAAGAAGTCATCTGGAAAACTGTGCCCCATCGGTTATTCTTTGCAAGGTCTCGCACCCGTACATGGGGTGAAGGAGGTGTTGCTTTTCTTCATCCGGAAAGCAACAAGAATGAGAAGACCTACATGTGCTTGTATAGAATAACGTAATATTCTCTAAGCTATGATATATTTTGTTTTAATTCCTGTTGAAGCAGGGCATGCATAGTTGATTGAACTGTTTGTATTGAAACACCTCGCATTTTTGTTCTGCTTTGACAATTTATATACAGACTTGAGCAGTTCAATGATGTATTGCTGCAAGAGAACAGTTTACATCAGGAGAATGGCAAAAGTCAAGGTGCAGGAGCACCTTTACTGGATCTATCTGATATAGATGTTGTTGCCGAAACAAGTCTTTGCCTCTAGAGGCTCTTAAGGTACCATCTTTCCTCTGTGATGTCATAAATGGCACTGTATTGAGGATTTCTATTTATATGATTTACTTGATAAGAAAACATCGGTAATGTCAGAGTTTTCTGATGTTCGATGACATCACATGATTGAGGCATGCAGTTGTGTTTATGTCTAAATTATTCTTTATGATATCATTTTGCTTTCTACTATCTAAAGGATTAGATTTATTTTGGTACTCTAATGGTTGTTATATTGGAAGAATTGATGTTCTCTTCTTCCTTTGCATTTCCAGTGTATGCATGGTTATCTGAGTGCATGCTTTTACTGATACTTAATTGTTTCCACTGAATATCTGACCACGGCTGGGATTTACTGCAGGATGGATGGTATTCTAATGTCCTTTATTTGGGAGAGGAGGATAACCTTCCAGTCTTAACTATGACGTATGCCTTCTCTTTCTGTACTCCTAATTTTCCTTGTTTCTATTATGAGGGCCTGGAAATTCTTTCTAACCTTAATCATAAATCTTATGTACTGCAAATATTGTGCTGCTTTAGTCCTTCCGTACTCCTTTTGTGAGGCAGTTTCTGTGATTCCATCTTGCTATCTGCCTGGTCCATGCTCTTTGCTGCTCTCACTGTTTATCTGTGTCATCTATTTGCCAAACTTGGGGAAAAGGCATTGCTAGTGCATTGTTCAAGACATAATGAATTTAAAATGTTTATCAAAACCAAATATTCAGTTTTTTTATTTTTTGAAAAAAAAAGGGTTGCAATCAAGTCATTCTGAATGCTTTACTTGTATTATTAGCCTACTAATTTGCTAATATGGACTCCTCATATCAAGTATCCTATCTGTATAGTTTCTAATCTCTACCTGTTAAAGGACCCCTTACAATAGTTTGAGACATTGCGAGGGGATCTTTTTTGGTCTAAACCAAGGCACGACTTATTGCATAACTTCCATGAATTTTTAAATGGGAATATCCTCAAAAAGGTTTATCAATCTGCTACCCGAGAAGAGAATTTGATTAGCTTCTAATAAGGAAACAATTTTTTCTCTTTTGTTGAAATAGCAGCTGGCATCATCTCAATGTAAATTACCATGGGATCTCTCACATGGTTCGTTTCAGCATATGGTGATACACTGTAGCTGTTGACATGCTTTTAATCGTCGCATGTTACCAGTAATTGCTGTCTGCAATTGTTGGGACCATGCCTTCTCATTGACATCTTTCAGTGATGCTCAATATGTTGCTTTGCTTAATTCAATTAATGACCTGCATTTTTCCAGTAATTAACAATCCCAAACGGTCAGATACTCTCAAGGGCTTCTCAGTATACCAATTTTTCCAATTCAATTAGCGAAGTGCTCCTCAACATATCTGATATGTTTTCTACATTTTGTATTTTATAGTTCACTTAATGAAGTGCTTCCCCATGTTTCTGATATTTGATTTTTAACTGTACAGGTGCCCATATTCAGAGACAAAGCGATTTAAATCTGACCCTTCAAATGGTTACAGGAATACGCTAGTGAGAGGATTGGTAGAAGGGGGACAGCTGACCAAAGAGGAAGCCATTGCTTACCTTAATGCTGCAGCTGCCACAGGGATGATATAAGGACTCATTCGTCCTCTCAATTTTAATAGCTAGTTGTTAGGTAACCTAAATAAAAACATCCAGCTCAATTCTTTAACTTTGTCGTTTAATAGTTTTCTTATAGCCTCAGTGTCTGATTGGAAAATGTTCTTGGAACAATTTCAACTTAATGGTTTGTTAAAAGCATGGTATGAACCGTCCATTAATGAAAGACCATTTTAAGGTGCCATTGATATAAGAAATAATGGTTGAAGAATCTCTTGCCAAGGTCCTCATCTTGACTGATGTGGATCCAGAGTCACTTGCCGAGGCCATCAATGGATGTGAGAGTTCCTGCAAGGTACGTGCCTGTCTAAACTCCGCATCTTCCTCTGGTCTGTTCGTAAGGTTGCTTGATGCATTGAAGTAATCGATAGAACTCAAGTAGATTTTATAGAATTATAATCAGATCAATCTATCCACATCAATTTATTCGGTGGATCAAATTCAGCTATATACCTATGATCCATTTAACCTATTTGATGATTAGATTGGATCAAGTGATGATGGTTATTTAACCTATTTAAAATCTATTTAACTATTTAACCCTACCTGCTTAATCTATACTTTAAATACAATTAATCTATTAAAAAACCATTAAACCTATTTAACCCATTTAACTTGATTTGATATGTTTAGTAAATAGATTATGTGAATGAGGTTAGATTATCTCTTCCTGCTTAACAGAATTTTTTGGTAATAAAGCTTAATTAACAGAATTTTAACTCGGTCCTCATAACACCTGATCCGTTCTAATTGCCAACCCTAAAAAAGATAAGCACAGTGAGTATTTAGGATTTGCAAAGGCTGATGGCCAAGAGCAGGGCGGAAGAGAGACATGCCAGTTCTAACTTGACCCAAACCAAACGCTAATAGGCCTTACTAGCAACAAAACTCGGCGGGCCTAGGTTTTTTTTTTTTTTGGGAAATAATTTTTCATTTTTGTGGGTAAAACTAATTTTACCAGCTATGGCCTAATCAGATATGATTCAAATCCTATTCCGAGCACAAATTAAAAAACCCCAATACACAGGTTTTTTAGTTTATTTTAACTGTTTAATACAAGCATGTAGAGTCATTTGGCTTTGCTATGTAGTCTTAAGAAGTCTCCAATTGTTGATCAGAATTTTACAATCTTGCAAGCTTATTGTTAGAACTCCCCTCCAAACCATTATCTAGATATCTTGTGAAATATTGCCAAAAAAACAATAAGACATGAACTCGTACACCTAACAGCCATACGACAGTCTACAGAACCACTAATATTTTGCTGTGTTATGTAGTGTAGAAATTGGTCTTTTCTGCTACCTAGTTGATCTTCTTATCTGAGGAGCTGCAAATCCAGTCAGCTCTCCAAACAATTGATGGTGACAGAAGCCGTTCGGTCGCCCATCCTGCAGACTGTAGCTGTAACAAAGCAAAACAATCTGTAAGCATTGGCACTACATTGAAAAAAGAAGACAACAAATCACCACCACCATCGCCCCAACAAAACCTTAGTGGTTAATCCTAAATTAGTTAAGATCAGCCACATGAATCATTCTCCGTTCTACTTGGTTTAAAGTCATACCTCCTGACATACACAAATAATCAGATATTATTTTTGATTTTGAGTACATTCAAATCATCTTACTTGTGCCACCTTAATTGTATTATCACAAAGGACAAGTGGGTTAGAACCACAACAGTCTCAAGATGGCCAAAGAATATCAGGTTGCCCTCTTAGCTTTTGAACTAATTGGAGTAGCTATGTTACGTCTACTTTCGAATTGGAATGCATGATTCAGTCACTTTCATAAACACTATAAGATTTTACAGGATCAAGTAATAATCATAAAAGCATCAAGCATTGAAGAGCACCTTTGCAATGAAGACAGGGAAATGTTCATCCATCCATAGGCAGCTTTCGGTGTGCAAAGATTGGGTTTTGTCCGCTAGACTTGCTAAGACAAGAGCATGAATATAGGACTGCAAAATATCAGCAGGCGTTGCCTCTTTATGGATGATGACCCGTATGACTCCTTTTCTCTCCAGCAATAGATATTTTGCTGAAATATGCAATTACCAACAAAATTAACAAACCCAACACAGGCTGACAAAATTTTCAGCTGCAAAGAGAGAAATTAAGTGAAACCTCTTTTGTAGTGTGTGCTCACTGCTCCTGAAAGCTCCATCCTGTCAAACATTGACTCTAAGTTTACTTGTTATGAGCATGTAAGATACAATTAAAATGAGATTCTTTCACACATGGACACTGACACAAGCCCAATTGTATCTTCAGATCTTTGTGGCACAAGAACTAAGAAAGAAGATCAGTACTTAGAAGTCTTACCAGCTGAAGTTATGAACTTACATATCAGAGTGTTTTAAAGAGGAAGCTTTGACAGCTAAATATACATGCCGGTGCAGTGATTCAGCATCACTTGAACTCTGCCAGCTAGCCCAAACAGGGAAAACATGCTCCCTCCTTGAAACTTCAATTGGCGAGAGAACTGGCAGGAGATAAGCATCTATTAAGCTACTTCATTTGCAGCAGAAGAGATAAACATCTATTAAGCTACTTCATGCCATAAAATAGGAGATGCAATGAAATCATGATAATGAAGAATGATCAAGCATAGTGAGAAGGCCAGAGGTCATAAGGTTGACCACAAGGTGAAAATTGTTCACCAATGCAGAAACTTGTTGACTGAATGGATCCAATAGACAAATGCAAGCACCAATTAATCAGTTGACATGCTTCACACGGTCATTATCCATACGTGACAGGGAGTACCCTCTTCCATATAAATCTACATTTTTTTAAAAAAAATCACCTTTGCCATTCTGCATGAAATATTGCAACAGTATGGAGCTTCTCTCATTATTTAAAGTAGTCAGTGAAAGACATCGCACTGCCCTGTAATTTGCTGTGAGAAAACAGCAACAAGACGTAAACCAAACTGCCATATCCTCAGAAAAGCATCAATAAGAATGGAGGGTCATGGAATAAAAGTGGTTGCAAGTCAACTATGATAATTACATGGAACAATGAATATTCAACTCTAGAAAAATAATCTGACATAATAGTTCTACCCCAAGCATAATAGTAAATTAGTTTGGCAGTCAAATTTACAGCAAAACATCAGACTTGTCTCATCGATACATTATCCGACCTGCTTCAAAATCTTAGCTAGATAGGAGTGGCCCATGCACAGAGAATAAAAACTAGGATAAGATGCATATTCTTACGAACATATGTTTTTTATGACATTGCTAGGTTGAAGATTGTGCACCTATCAATAGTCAACATAAGCATGTGTTAGGCTGCAACTACAGAAAAAAGTGAGCGAAGGTTTTAGCAGATAGTCATTGTAGAAAAGAAACAATCACTATGACCAGATTAATTCCCTCTGTTTAAGGTTGAACCACCATTCACACATACCTTTATTCCTCTTATAGATATAGCATTTGTATCATAAAATTGAAATGTGCAAGGACAGGATTTAGCCGAATAAATTAACAGAGAGAAATACTAGCAACCAACCTAAAGCTTCCTTTGCTCCTCTATCTAGGCCAAACAATGAAATATAGAAGCCTGTACTCACCATACATATGAAACACTGTGAGAGAGAGAAATGAAACCCATACTGCAATAGGATGTCCTCCTGTAACATGAGCTAAAAGCATTCCCAGTGCCATTCCAGTCATTGTTGCCATTGTTTCTTGACTACCCTCCTGCCAGAATTACAAAAATTACATATATATGCACAAGAAACTACACTATTGCATGATTCACCAGAAACTGATATAAAAACTTTTGCACCTTAGCAGAGATATCTGCTGCATTATTCTCAAGTGCAAAATGTTGAGTCAATGCTGCTCTAGTTGCACCACTTGCAACACCAGCTGATCAGGAACATGATCAGGAATTTGATCCATTAGAAAAAGAAGAAGAAAAAAATCGGATCTTAGATATCTTAAATCCAAGAGAGCTAAAGAAAAAGACTAAAATGTCAGTAAAATAAAACAGCAAATAAAAAACTCAAGAATGCAAGGTTTGATATAGACGTGGTCTTTTTCAAGTACATAAACAACAAGGTAAGCTGCTATATGTCTGAATTTAACTGTAAGACATGTGATTCAGCTAAAATAATTGAAATGTTGACTGTCAAAAGATTCAATGCAAGATTGTATCTCCTTACAAAAAGAGCAAATATAACATATATCAATCCCCACTTATAAAAGAAATTTCAAGTGTTACTTCAAACTAAATTAAAGTGTCTTCCCAATGCCATTAGTTGTTGGCATGACAGTGACAACAAAGTTCTTGGATGATAACATTCTAGTTCAGAAGAGAACAAATTGTGCCTCACCTCAGGAGTTGTTGTCACTAGAGTCCAGACAACAGATTGCATTCTCAACTATCTAATAGTGAGGAAAACAGATATATAAAAAAACTACACAAATTCTTTTGATAAATAAATAGCTACAGCAGATGTCAGCTGTGCTTGTGCAATGTACCATCCATCATTTTCTTGTCATATTACATAAGGTTCACCATAGTAACAATAAAGCATGCTAATGTATCCGGTTCCTCCACAATGTCACATCTCAAAGCGACTAACACAAAAAGAATATTTAATTGACTAGTTACTGCAAACAAGATGTACGGTTGTTTGAGGTTACAATGAACTTACTGAATGCTCTTGACAAACTTCCTAAGCAAACTATTGCAACAAAAGCTGAAGGAAACAGAGGAGATACAAGATCCATCAGCATTCCTGCAACAACGGTAAAAACAATCAAAATTCAGCTAAAAAATCTAATCATCAATTAAAAAGTAAGTTAATTGGCATGACATTATGATTGGCTAGCCAGCATAAATACCCAGATCCTATTGTATGCACATTGACATTGAGGACTGTTTTAGTTTCCATCATTACAAACAACAAAACTGTGTTCAACTGCATGAATGCCCTCCCAAGAGTTCTCTGAAATGTTTCCCTCTAACTGACATATCATCAGCACCTGTATATAATAATTATGTCTGCCAGTATCTCACATAAACAGACTGATGATGCAGGACAGGGACAACTACTACCATCCATGATGATTGCCGACAACCACTGGTAGTGAATTGTCAAACCAGACCATGATAAAAATTTCACATTCACCAATATAAGTCATGGTGATTCTATGCTGCTACAATGCCTAAAATTTAATTTCTGAGACACATTTCGGTGCACCCAGGTAACGTACATGGCATTTGTTCTAAATTCTCATGATTTTAGGCAGCAAGCAACCAGGATCGAAAACTCGATATAAAGCTTTAAAAAAAATAATAATAATACAATTTATAAGAGCATGGCTAATATGAAAAATGACAAAATAACATAGGAAATCTTAAGCTTTTTTTTCCCATAAATGAACGATTGATCATTTTCTGGAGTATAAATGTACAATAGGAAGTTTCATACAGTAACTGTGAACACATTGAAATGCATAGATATCTGGACAACCCTTCCCCAAACCCCCCCACCCCACCAACCGCAAAAAAAAAAAAAAAAAAAAAAAAAAAAAACCATGCAAAAAGAAAAAATGAAAATGAAAAGAAAAAAGGAAGGGTGAAAAAAAAAAGAATGATCAAAAGAGCCATTGCTTCTTGCCTTAACCCATCAATAGGGATGTTGGAAAGGGTATTCTGGAAACCATGAAATGGCTACTTTCAAGAACCGAACATGTGCATATGCATATGCATGTATGAATTAAGTAAATTCAAAATGATGTTTAAATTTGCCCAGCACAGAATTTAAATGATCAAATACACTTCTACTGAAGAGAAATAGTTTAGCTTCCACAGAAATATGTTAAACTAAGACAAGCAATATGAACATTACCCAGATCATTCATAAAATCTGCAACTAAACGCCACATTTTGGCATTGCTGTCAAGATTAGAACCCTGGGGGGAAAGTCACATGGCATCAGTTTCCTGAAAGCAACTTGCATTAAATGCAAGAAATTAAATGAAAAGAAAATATTGTCTAAGTAGTTGCATAAAGCACAATTAATGTAACACAAAAGTTCAAAAGAAAATGACAACAAATTACAAAGTTTGATTCAAAATCTGCAGGTAAATAGGACTTGAATACCTGGTAAAAGGTAAATAGGATACCTCCAAGCATTCCCGTCAAATCCCTCAAAAACCACTGTCAAATTCTTCCATTTTATCATCCATTGTTAGTGGAAAAAAAGATAAGCATAAAACAAAAAATATGGTTGAGGAAGTATCTTTCTCAGAGTCATTGTGTAACATATTTAGCAAATAAATTGAGTAGAAAACCAATACATATGTATCTATATGCATACAGGTAAACAGAACTCTGCTGTTCAACCACAGAACGGGTTTGTTAATTCCATGCATAAGTTAAAGCTTGCAAAAGCTGAAGAAACCCATGCACTGAGGACTTGCTTTAGAAAAGCTTCCCAGTAATCAATAAGGACTCCTAATTCTACAATGAGAAGGTTCTTCACCAGCTTTTGTTTATTCATAGTCCAAAATTCTTCCCTTTTCATTTTTGCAGTTATTCCTTTCATTGATACTGGGGGAATATTTTTAAATCTGCATGCATCGACAGGCCAACAGCGACAAGACTGTCCTATTATTTTGGTGCAAGTTGGAATGAAGGAGTGCTCGAGTCCCATCAATTAAACCTTTCACAAATCCATGTGAAGTTTTCGATTAAATAATCACACGATCAAAGTTTCTTCTCATTTTTCCCATTAAGCTATCCCTGTGGTTGCAAATTTATGGGGGTGGCACAAGGAATTCAAGCAATAGTATTATCAAGTATTTGATGTGGCATATAACTTCAGCATTTCTCCATCTACAACTTCATATGGAAAATATTGTTTGAGATAGAAGCTTCAGAGCTGAGAGTGGAGACTTAAGAATGTTAAAAGTATAGCCATTATCACCTGAACAAAGAAGGATACCTGAAAAGTAGCACCTGAACAAAGAAGGATACCTGAAAAGTAGCACCTGAACAAAGAAGGATACCTGAAAAGTAGCACCAATGACAGTGGCAGATTTTTCACCAACTCCTATAGCACCCAAGAGAGCCTAATGCCAGTTCAGAAAACCAGAATAAAACATACAAGATATTAGAACCACTGGCTTTTACATGTGATCAAGGGATAGAAAAATCGGGTGTAATCTTACTTGAGTAGAGAGCATGGAACGTATGTAAGTTGAGAGTCCCTGAAGCAAAAAAAGAAAAAAAAAAAAAAAAGAAGAAGAAGAAGAAGATAATGGCTTATTGCAAGATTCATGGTCATCATGCTGAATAATTAACTAAGCATCAGAAATTACCTGCAAAGAATCCCAAACTTGGAAAGGAACATAATCTGGAGTCACACTGTCTGGGAAACCCTGTTATAATAAAAGTTACAATATTGCTTCATAAACTGAGTTACAAAATTCTACGTGTCAAATGCCACTCTAACCTAATCATCCGAAGTTCTTTTTCTCCTCTTAATCTACGTTATTCCAACTCAAGTTAGACCTGGTAGTATTTTACTCATGGGTTTTACTGCAACCCAAACTCCAGCATATTTCTTTTTTTTTTTCTTTTATTATATGTTTATCTCTAGTTCTTCATAAGATCAATGAAATCCAAACATCGTAAAATATAACAGTTATCGCCAATGACACTGAAACTCCATCTTGCATCATATACTTTTAACGATCAGCGATCACAGGACAAAGTTAATAACCGATATGAGCTGAAAAGTTCATCAATTTTATAGGACTAGGCATTGATATGAGCACCATTCGAGAAATGGATCGATCCGAACCCAAATTTCTTAAATTATAAACAGAAAACGGTCATAAAGACCAAAAAAAACAAACTTTGGGAGGAAACGGGCGATCTAGGACTTGCCTCTGGGACGAATGCCTCCATAATCTTCCTCCAGACTTGGTGCCATCGACTTCCGGACCTGAAACAAAGGCTCTCTCGCGGATTAGAGAAAAAGAAGAGCGGATGCGATCAGCAGATGATCGAGTAGGAGGAGGGATTGCAGACTGAAACCTTTCGAGGGCGAAAGAGGAGGAGTCTGCAGTGATGACGGCGGTTCGGGAGAGCTTGGCCAAGGACGAGCCCCGCCATTCCTCCAGCGTGATCGTTGAAGGAGTGGAAGAAGGGAAGGAATGGATCGCTTCGTCTTTGCCTTCGATCCCCCAGCTCTCCATGGAAGCGGAAGCGATGCGGTTGGACTTCTCTGGCACCGGAGACGAGTCAAGACGACGGTGTCCAAGTGGGGAGGGTCAGGGAAGCAAGCGAGATCGGAGGACGGACGGCCACGTGAGAGGATCCGGTTCCGGTAAAAGCGCGCAGAATTGCCGACTTCCTCTGCTGTTGTCCATCTACAAGACCAACAGATTTTTCTAATTGGATCTACGATTGAAGCATCTTTTTAAGGGTTAGAAATTTAGTATATTTTAAATATTCAAAAGTTTTCTATCCAAAAGTTTTCTTCAAATATTTTTTTCTTCATAAAATTACTCTTTTAATTCTACATGAAAAAAAAAAAATCAATCTTATTCTTACTTTTATATATATATATATATATATGTTACTCTCTTGCTTGGTTGAATGATTGTGAGAAAGCTCACGCACGGACTAGCTGGATCAAGTCCAATACAAATCAGTGAAACCGAATTCAAAAATCTGTTAATTAGGCGTGCTGCGTGTATTCATATGTGCAAGGAGTGTGCAAATATTCGAAGCAATGCTGATATTTGATTGATTTTAACTCGCTTTTTCAGTCTCCTAACCCCTTGTTAGAAGGAACTAGATGTTGTATTCTAGAGGGTACGTAGGCGCGAATCTACTTAGCATATTCTTCGGGTACTATCTTATCCTCGTCCTTATTATAAATTCTCTAGTATCATAAACTTAGCTTGCTTATTCTTGGTTAAAGTTTTTTTGATGTTGTATTCTAGAGGGTACGTAGGCGCGAATCTACTTAGCATATTCTTCGGGTACTATCTTGTTGGGGGTAAAATCGTCATTACATTAATATCCGTGCTAGGCGGCTAAGGCTAACCTCCTCCCTTCGTCTCCCCTGGGCTTCCGTAGCTCGGCCCTTCCGGGCTTCCATAGCTCGGCCCGTCCGGGCTTCCATAGCTCGGCCCTTCCAGGCTTCTATAGCTCGGCCCCTCCGGGCTTCCATAGTTCGGCCCTTCCGGGCTTCCATAGCTCGGCCCCTCCGTGCTTCTATAGCTCGGTCCCTCCGGGCTTCCATAGCTCGGCCCCTCCGGGCTTCTATAGCTTGGCCCCTCCGGGCTTCCATAGTTCGGCCCTTCCGGGCTTCCATAGCTCGGCCCGTCCGGGCTTCCATAGCTCGGCCCTTCCGAGCTTCTATAGCTCGGCCCCTCCGGGCTTCCATAGTTCGGCCCTTCCGGGCTTCCATAGCTCGACCCCTCCGGGCTTCCATAGCTCGGCCCCTCCGGGCTTCCGTAGCTCGGCCCTTCCGGGCTTCCGTAGCTCGGCCCGTCCGGGCTTCCATAGCTCGGCCCCTCCGGGCTTCCATAGCTCGGCCCTCCCGAGCTTCCGTAGCTCGGCTTCATTGAGCGATCCACAACCTAACACCTACCTCCGCGGAACCTGACGCGGGAGAGCCCAGGCCTACCAGAACGGCATCCTAGACAAGGAATCATGTCGGGATGTGGCGTAAAACCTATCATAACCGCCCCAGGCCTACTCAATCAGATCTCGAGACATCAAGGAGCTCTCCCAGCCGTCGATCCCTTAACAAACGGGATATGGATTCTAACGGCCCCACAATGGCCTGATTCTGTCCGCCTCCATTCGTAACAACCTCCGAACCTTCCAGAAGACGCTCAAGACCCAGGTGACAGTCTATAAATATCAGACTCGCAGATTCCCTCAGGTACGCACGTGCCTCTTTCCGTACACGCATCTTCTTACATGCGCACCCCCACTGCTCTCTCCGGCAGCTCGTCGGCGCTCCTACCCTCTGGAGCTTCCGATTGGCCGCCCCCGGAGAGGCTTCCCGGAGAGATCCACCTCCCCACTGTCTGGTTGATCGCCGATTTCTTCTCCACTGACTTGAGCGTCGGAGGGTCTTCCGCGGAGAGCCACCCCCAGCGCCTCCCGCGTGTGGACTTCTTGTGCAGGTCCGCCCCCCTCTTCCTGGAGATCGACCGCGCCCGAGTCGGAGGACGGATCCCGGCGGCAACAGATTGGCGCTAGAGGAAGGACCTCAAGTCCCATCAAAACTTAAAAAAAGGAGACAAGGATCTAAATCCGGAGAAGAACCCCTTCAATGGCCAACCGGAGGAGAGCAACCTCTGAAGCCCAAGATCAGGTCGCTTCCCAGAGGCCTGATCCGACTGGCGGTATAGCGCCGCAACCCCCACCGGTCGAAACCCCGTCACCACCTGCCATCCCGGTGACCCAGGACCAGTTCGCTACGCTGGTCCAACAGGTCCAGGCCCTTACCCACCTAGTTCAAAAGCGCCTTGCAGCTCCTCTGCTTCGCATCCTCGGAAGGAGGCGGCGATTCCTTCTTCGCCGACAGTCTCCTCCTCTGATTCCCATGGGTCCGCGGATCTCCCACATCAGCCCAGGGGGACAAACCAGTCCCGCGAGCCGGTTATGATAGAGATCCTCTCAGATCTCGGCGAGCCCGGTCCCTCTCCCCGGCGACATCTCACCATGATTCCACGCCATCCTTGCGATTCTCGCGCCCAGCTCCTCCTCTAACCGGTGAAGAGGAGATCCGCCGTCATATCCAGGAGATGCGTCAGGAGCTGGACGCTGCCAAGCAGATCCATATGTCCCAGCCCAAGGCGGAGCAGGCATCCCTTTCTCTAAGGGAATCATGGAGGAAGTGATTCCCTCCCATGTCAAACTACCAGCCGTCGAACCCTATCACGGCTCCACGACCCGGACGACCATCTCAGTAGCTTCCGGTCAATAATGATGTTCCACGGAGCATCTGATGCGGTCCTCTGCCGCGCCTTTCCATCCACCCTCAGAGGATCCGCCCGAACCTGGTTCAACGCCTTGAAACCGGGTTCCATTGATTCATTCGATGAGCTGAGCTGCCTTTTTATTGGCCAGTTCGTCAGCAGCCGCCGCCACCGACGAAGATCCGACTCCCTCTCCGAAGTCAAGCAGAGAGAGGGGGAGTCCTTGAGGAATTACCTTGGCCGTTTTAATAAGGCCATGTTAGAGGTGGACCACCTTAATCATGAGGTGGCTATGTCCGCCCTGGCGGGGGGAGTTTCGAAGGAGAGCGACTTCTACCTGGCTATGGAGGTCAGCTACCCCCCATGTCTTTCTGATATGATGGCCCTTGCGGACAAGTACGCTAGGGTCGAGGAATCGCGGAGAATTGCCCGCGCTGAGCATGCGAAGAAGCAGGAGCCTAAAGTCCTCGACAGGCACCGTCCTGTCCATCGACCAAGTCCACCTCGCCGCCAAAGAGTCCCTCCGCTGCCGCCAAGGAATCGTTCCCGGAGTCCTCCCAGGCGATTTGACCGCTATACTCCGCTGACCGTGCCTCGGGCGCAAATCCTCATGGAGATAGAGCGCCAGCTCCCCCGGCCAGTGCCTCTCCGAGGGAACCCGACCCGAAGAGATCCCGCCAAGTATTATCGTTACCATAGGGAGCACGGTCATGACACTGAAGAATGCTGGCAGCTGAAGAATGAGATTGAGAGGCTGATTCGGCGGGGACGACTGGACCAGTTCAGGAGGGCGCCCGAGCCACAACAACAGGGAGGTGACCGCCAGCCCGAGCTCCAACAACCTCCTCCTCCACCCAATCCGCCCATGATTGGCCGCATCAACATGATTGAGGAGGCCGGCGGATCAAGCCCCAGGGGCGGCGGTGAAGAACCGGCGCCAAAAAAGGCAAGGACGGGCGAACTCTCCTTCTCCGACGATGATCTTCTGGGAATACAACTCCCCCATGATGACGCGCTAGTTGTATCCCTTAATTTGAACAATTATGATGTAAGCCGAATCCTCGTTGATAGTGGAAGCTCGGTAAATGTTTTGTACCTCGGTGTGTTTGCCAGGATGAAATTGCTCATGGAAAACCTTCAAGCCGTGGATTCCACCTTGATGGGATTCACAGGCGACGTCATTGTCCCGGAAGGAATCGTCACCCTGACGGTCCGCGCGGGACCTGGCCCCTTGTGACTATTGTACAGACCGATTTCCTAGTGACCGACCTCAGATCCCCATACAACGCCATATTCGGCAGACCTGGTTTGATGTCCCTCAAGGCAGTTGTCTCTATCCCGCATCTGTCTATGAAGTTCCCCACCGAGCGAGGAGTTGGAGTGGTTCGGGGAAGTCAAGCCATGGCTCGGCAATGCTTTGTTACGAGCCTTCAGTCTAAAATGCCGGAGATTGACGGGCTAGACGCTCGCGAAGACTTCGCCGAACAACGAGGAGAACCGGCAGAGGAATTGGAGGAGGTACCATTGGACGAAGCTCAGCCCGACCGAACCGCAAGGATCGGGTCGCTACTCAAAGGAGAGTCTCGGCACAGGTTGATCAGATTCCTCCAAAGCAATGCAGACATCTTCGCCTGGACCGCCTCCGACATGCCAGGAATCAACCCCGAGGTCCTCGTCCATCATCTCAATGTGGACGAGATGCACAGGCCTGTTAAGCAGAAGAAGAGAAGCTTCGCCCCAGAACGGCAAAAAGCCATTGAAGAAGAGGTCGACAAACTCATCAAGGCCAATTTCGTCCGAGAGGTAAATTACCCGAGCTGGCTGTCAAATGTCGTCATGGTAAAAAAGTCGAACGGCAAGTGGAGAATCTGCATCGACTTCACCGACCTCAACAAAGCCTGCCCGAAGGACAGCTTCCCCCTCCCTCGGATCGACCAGCTCGTGACGCCACCTCAGGCCACCAGATGCTGTCATTCATGGACGCCTATTCCGGTTACAATCAGATCCGAATGGCCCCTGAAGATGAAGAAAAGACCGCCTTCATAACCGACCGAGGTACTTATTGTTACCGTGTTATGCCTTTTGGTCTTAAGAATGCAGGGGCAACCTACCAGCGGCTGGTTAACAAGGTGTTCAAGGAGCAAATCGGCCGGAACATGGAGGTATACGTGGACGACATGCTGGTCAAAAGCAAGGAAGCGCCATGGCATGTCGAGGACCTCTCGGAGAGCTTTGCAACGTTGCGCAATATGGGATGAAACTCAACCCGACCAAGTGCGCCTTCGGCGTCAACTCGGGGAAGTTCCTCGGCTTCATGGTCTCCAGCGAGGTATCGAAGCCAACCCCCAGAAGATTCAAGCTCTCCAAAAAATGGCGCCCCCTGCATCTGTTAAAGAGGTCCAGCGCTTAACCGGGAGGATAGCGGCCCTTAACCGCTTTATGGCGCGGTCGGCCGAGAGATGCCTCCCTTCTTCAAAACTCTCCGATCGGCCAAAAACTTCCAGTGGACTCCCGAATGCCAGAAGTCGTTTCAAGATCTCAAGAAGTACCTCGGCTCGCCCCCGCTTCTCAAGTCCAGCCCCGGGAGAGACCCTATTTTTGTACCTGGCTGTCTCGAAGAGCGTGGTTTGTTCGGTGTTAGTCAAAGAAGAAGGCAAGATCCAGAAGCCGATATACTATGTGAGCAGGTTGCTCCGCGATGCGGAGACAAGGTACAGCAGGATTGAAAAGATGGTGTTGGCCTTGATCACCTCAGTTCGAAAGCTACGACCGTATTTCCAAGCACATTCCGTGACGGTCCTGACTGACCAACCCATCAAGGCGGTGGTCCACCGTCCAGAAACATCGGGAGAATGACCAAATGGGCCGTCGAGCTAAGCGAGCATGACATACATTTTCAGCCTCGCCCAGCCATCAAAGCCCAGGTACTGGCCGACTTCCTCCTCGAGTGCACCATCCCGGAGGACGGTTCTGCCCCAGACTCCCTTGAAGAGCCAAAGTCTGGAGCCCGGTGGCTCCTCCACGTCGACGGGTCATCCAATACCCACCACTCCGGTGCGGGTCTAGTTCTTACCAATCCTGAGGGGATGACCTTCGAATATGGCGTCCGATTCTCCTTCCCGGCTTCCAACAACGAAGCCGAGTACGAAGCTCTGTTAGCCGGTCTCCGGATCGCCCACAATCTGAAGGTGGAAAAGCTCAACGCCTTCACCGACTCTCAGCTGGTAGCCGGCCATGTTCGGGGAGAATTTGAAGCCCGGGAGCCGAACATGATTCGATATCTCCAGGAGGTGCGTAACTTGCTTCCCCATTTTTCAAATTTGAAATCATTCAAATTCCCAGATCTGAGAATGCCCGCGCCGACCTACTCTCCCGATTGGCAACCGCGGAGACGATGGATGCCGAGCAAAGGTTCCACCTGGAGACTCTGGAAAAGCCGAGCATCACGGAAGCCGACCGGGTGATGCAAGTCGAGGCCGAACCATCCTGGTTCGACCCTATCCTCAAATATCTCAAAGAAGGGTCGCTTCCGTCCGACCGAAGAGAGGCTAGGAAGCTGAAACTGCAGGCCATCCACTACGTGTTGATCGACAACCAACTTTACAAGCGGTCATTTTCCATGCCGCTGCTTAGATGCCTTCGCCCATCAGAAGCGGACTACGCTCTGCGCGAGGTACATGAAGGGATTTGCGGCAACCATTTGGGAAGCCGGTCCCTCTGCCACAAGTGCTGCGACAAGGCTATTACTGGCCGACCATGCAAAAAGACGCGGACGATCTAGTCCGAGCCTGCGACCCCTGCCAGAGACATTCAAGCATCCAAAGACTCCCTTCCCGAGCTAGTTTCTATATCCTCCGCTTGGCCCTTTGCCAAATGGGGGATGGACATCCTCGGCCCATTCCCGCTTGCAACGGGACAGCGGAAATTCCTATTCGTCGCCATCGACTACTTCACCAAATGGGTCGAGGCGGAAGCGGTCGCACAAATTACCGAGGCACGGGCCAGAGACTTTGTTTGGAGGTCCATCATCTGCCGATTCGGCCTCCCCACACTATAATCACCGATAACGGCAAGCAGTTCGACAACTCCAAGTTCCGCCAGTTCTGTGAGAACACGGAATCCGTCACCACCTTACTTCGGTCGGGCACCCACAAGCCAACGGAGCGGCCGAAGTAACCAACAGGACCCTCCTCCAGGGAATCAAAGCTCGCCTCTCAGAGCCCAAGGCAGGTGGGCGGATGAGCTACACCATGTCTTATGGGCCTACCGCACCACCCCGAGAATCCCGACGGGCGAAACTCCATTCCGAATGGCTTTTGGCACAGAGGCCGTTATCCCTGTGGAAGTAGGCCTCCCATCATTGCGGGTGGAGAGCTACTCGGAGGAAGCTAGCAACGAACAACTCCGCACCAACCTCGACCTGATAGAGGAAATCAGAGAGAAGGCCCGGATCAGAACGGCTGCCTATCAACAAAGGGTGGCCCGGTACCATGCCTCCAGGGTCAAGGGAAAGCCTTCCTGCCTGGCGACCTTGTCCTCCGAAAGGCTTCTGTTTCCAAACCGCTGGAGCAAGGAAAGCTGGCGCCAAACTGGGAGGGCCCGTACCAGGTAGCGGAGATTATTGGACCGGGAACCTACAAGCTGCAGGATCTGGATGGGAAGTCCATTCCCCGGACGTGGAACGCGGACAACCTTCGTAAATATTATCAATAGGGTATGTCCTCTCTGAATTCATCTTCATATGCCACTACATTCCTACTTATCTGTTCCTGAAAACCTGTTGCGTGAATCATTATGCACTGCATTGCTATAAATTGCAAGAAGAAACAGATACTGCTTACCAATCCTCGGCACAACCGAGTTATCTGTTTGAACAGGAATCTCCGAACCTTGGCAGGGCCAAGTAAAATATTCTCCGAACCTCGGCTGGGCCGAGCAACAAATCTCCGAACCTTGGCAGGGCCAAGTAAAATATTCTCCGAACCTCGGCTGGGCCGAGCAACAAATTCTCCGAACCTTGGCAGGGCCAAGTAAAATATTCTCCGAACCTCGGCTGGGCCGAGCAACAAATCTCCGAACCTTGGCAGGGCCAAGTAAAATATTCTCCGAACCTCGGCTGGGCCGAGCAACAAATTCTCCGAACCTTGGCAGGGCCAAGTAAAATATTCTCCGAACCTCGGCTGGGCCGAGCAACAAATCTCCGAACCTTGGCAGGGCCAAGTAAAATCTCCGAACCTCGGCTGGGCCGAGCAACAAATTCTCCGAACCTTGGCAGGGCCAAGTAAAATATTCTCCGAACCTCGGCTGGGCCGAGCAACAAATTCTCCGAACCTTGGCAGGGCCAAGTAAAAGAACCTCGGCAGGGCCGAGCAACAAATCTCCGAACCTTGGCAGGGCCAAGTAAAATATTCTCCGAACCTCGGCTGGGCCGAGCAACAAATTCTCCGAACCTTGGCAGGGCCAAGTAAAATATTCTCCGAACCTCGGCTGGGCCGAGCAACAAATCTCCGAACCTTGGCAGGGCCAAGTAAAGAACCTCGGCTGGGCCGAGCATCTGAACCTTGGCAGGGCCAAGTAAAATATTCTTCGAGCCTCGGCTGAGCCGAGCAACGAATCCTCCGAGCCGTGGCAGGCCAGGTAAAAATCATTCGGGCTAAATCCCAACTAAAAGCCAAAGTACACAGGCCCCGATTAAAGCCAGGCAACCTCCAAATAGTCCCCGAAGGACTTCGTCCGGTTTGAAAACGAGCGCGTTAAGCAAAAACCGTCGACGCACAAAAGAAGCCACCATTGGCAAACCCCTTTAAGAGGCCATTGAGCCCCATAAATCAGCCAGAGGCCCCAAGCAGAGCTAGGAGATCCCCTCTCTGCTACTGAAAACCTTTGGGTGACGCCCCTATAACCCGTCATTCAAAGCGTCTATCAACGCACGAAAACGATGGGGCCACGCCAACACCCTAATTCATCACACGGATCAAGGCCATAAATTCTTGAAGAAGAGGACTTCAAAGCAAGATCCATTTTCATTTAGAAAAAGAGGATTACAAAAAGACAGTAAAAAAAAACAAAAACAGGAAGAGGCCCTAAATCAGAATCCGGAGTCACTCCCGGAGGCTAGCAGCTCCTCCAGGCGCTCCGTCAGGTCAGCCACTTGCTGACGAAGGGACGCGATCTCCTCCCTTTGCCGGTCCACCACCCGGCGTAGGGCCTCCGCCTCCTTGACCGACACGTCCATGTACTCTTCGGCGATCCTCGCAAGCTGCTGATTACTCGCAAGGGCCGACGCTAGGCCCAGTCCGTCAACAGTGACGGAGGTACGCCTCCCCTCCGAACGCAGCAGGCTGTCGAGCGAGGAACGCAACTCGCCTGATGATCGCCCTGGATAGGCCATTTTTTTTCGGAACTTAAGCCGAGGGATGGCCGAAACCGATACCCCTCGATCATATTTATACTCGCCAGGCAGGTATCTCCATCGGTCGCGCCGTAACCACCGACATATAAGAGCTTGCCATGTCGCCATTTCAGTGCCTGCAAATCCGAAGCATCGCGCCCCATCCCGAGCGAGATCGGTAAGCGCGAGCAGTTTGTTCGGGAATTCCCCAAGCAGAACATTTTCCGATCTGTCGCCCCTCGCAATAAATGCTTTCGGCGCTTCCCCGAGCCTCTTAATGCTGGCCTCTCCCCTTCGGGAAATGCGGAAGTCCGGCATTCGGCCAATAACCTGTCCCCTCGGGAAGGGTAGCGTCACCAATAAAAAAGCGTGACAATATACCGCCCGTTCCGCTCTGGCGCCCCTTATCAAGCGCCACGTGGGCCTAACGCTGTGGTCCACAATGACGACTGAGTCGCTCCCTTGAGCCCGAATCTCCGAGCCTCGGCTGGGCCGAGTGACTGAATCTCCGAACCTTGGCAGGGCCAAGTCAATTATCTCCGAACCTCGGCTGGGCCGAGTGACTGAATCTCCAAACCTTGGCAGGGCCAAGTCAATTATCTCCGAACCTCGGCTGGGCCGAGTGACTGAATCTCCGAACCTTGGCAGGGCCAAGTCAATTATCTCCGAACCTCGGCTGGGTCGAGTGACTGAATCTCTGAACCTTGGCAGGGCCAAGTCAATTATCTCCGAACCTCGACTGGGCCGGCAGTGAACTCGAAACTCTCGAACCTTGGCAGGGCCAAGTCAAATATCTCCGAAACTCGGCTGGCCCGAGTGATGGGTTCCCTGAACCATGAAGGGAAAAAGTATGGATTCCCTGAACTTCGGCCAAAGCCGACCCACGATAAACCGAGCTCCGGTAAAAGCGAAGCACAAAAATATCAGGCTTCTGACCAGAGTAAGGAGCATGTTTCGCCGAATGATCTCTGAACCGCCGCGCGCGAACCTCAATTGGTTCGGACGGCGTGGGATCCTCGTCTAAGGACGAGCGAAACGCCTTTGCACCCCACACACCACAATGACAACAAGCTCGGCACAAAAAGATAGAGATTGAAAAACAGAACATAACTCTCTTTATTGCCGATCAAGATCAGTTACAAATGCCTCACAGGCGTTACAAGAGCATTGAAATGCATAAAATAAAGGCAAATACAAAACTCGAGCAACTGCTCCAGAGCAGACCTAGGCAATCGCATGCTCCAGCGTCCGACCACCGAACTAGATAGGTCGCATCCAGTCAGCTCGAGCTGATAGTAGCCGGTCGACATAGACCAATAGTTGCGACTGGCTTCGGGTGGTAGCGATATCTCGGTGGCCCAACCGAGATATCTGGATGGCCATCCCAGACCACCCAACCGAGGGACCCCTCGACAAGCAGGCAGGAGGCCAGCGGACCCTGGCGTCGGAACGCTCTCCCAAACCGAGTGTGTACCGCCGTGCCTCGTCGAGTCTCAGGGACGAAGATTCGACGGACGACACACTTTCACCCCCCCCCCCCCATGTGGCAAAAGATTCCCCAGGCGGCTGAGCCCGGGAATCCAAACCAGGGGAGGAGGCGAAATTCACACAACCCATGGGAGACCCGCGTGCACTTCCTGCCATGCGTCTCCAAAGGGAAACCGCAAAGGCCACACTGGAAGAGTTATTGTGCGCTCTCCGTGTGATCTCTGCACCCTCCTTCTGCGCTCTCCATATGATCTCCGGGACTCATCCCCTAAGGGTGAGCCATTCTTCGATAGCTCCCCGGTCGCCCCAGCTATCCGGTGGCAAGGAGCCTATGAGAGGAAAGTTCGGTCCTCCCACTCGTAACAGCAGAAAAATGAGCATAATGGAAGCTCTGATGGAAAAAACACTTTGGGGATAACCAAACATGACCCCTCTTTCCCCTTTTTATAGGCAGAAATAAGCCGGAAAAAGCTACCCAAGCTGAAAGTCCCGAGATTCAAACATCTGGCCCACGCCTCCACGTGGCCCCTCAGGATAGACGGCGCCCCACTGCGCGCCAAGCCCACCGCCTGAGTTATGACGTTTACGGAGATCCCCTCCTGATCCCGAATCACGGTCATTAAATGCAGGAAATCGTCCACTGGCACTTCAAAAACTGGCGGGTTCAGGAGATCGTCCTGAGAAAATAACGCTCTCCAATGGTAGACGATTGCGTGCACGACAAAGTGATCTGCATGGAAAAAGAGCACCTTCCGGAAAGCTCTGATGCAGCTTTATGCCCCCCACTGCGCCGTATCATCAATTCTGGTGAAACAAAAACTGAATCACCTGCGGGACAACAGGGCGTTGGCAGAATAGCAGAAGTGCGAAGGCCTACTTTGCCCGTCGGCCCCAGCCGACCTATTTTCTTGTCGGCCCCAGCCGACCTACTTTTCTTGTCGGCCCCAGCCGACCTATTTTGCTCGTCGGCCCCAGCCGACCTACTTTTCTTGTCGGCCCCAGCCGACCTACTTTGCCCGTCGGCCCCAGCCACCTACTCTGTCCGTCGGCCCTAACCGACCTACTTTTCTTGTCGGTCCCAGCCGACCTATCTTCTTCGTCGGCCTCAGCCGACCTACTTCGCCCATCGACCCTAGCCAGTGCGTTTCCTTCAATCCTGAAATAAGGATGACCTAAGAGCACCAACGAGCCTTAAGTCGCTCGCGATTAAGACGAATCCAGATGACAATGAGGCCACACAAGAAAAGTACTTAAGTGGAAACAGGAAATTCTTTTATTAAGGGACACCAAACAGACTCTTGAAAAACGGGATACAGGAGTGGCCCCTAAGGGCCAGGAACCACATCGGTTCTGGCCGAGCTCTCGGTTACATCTACCGAAGTGTGACTAGACTCGCCCTTCTCTAATATTTTTGCCCCCTTAGCGGCAGTTTGCGGCCGTCCCCCAGGAATTGCGGCTTCGCCGGGACCCAGGACGGCACCAGGATCAGTGTCTGAGACGTCGACATATTCGTCTTCTTCTTCCCTTCAGACTCGCCGTCATCAGGAGTTTCGGCATCCAGGAAAGAGATATCCCATTCCGGATGCTCGCTGGATATCTTCTCTTTGCATTCCTGCTGCCCAAGTTGGAAGGCACCAACACTGATAGCATCCTGCCTCCCCTTGAGTATGGCGAGCTGCATGTTGGCCTCAGCAGCCTGTTTCTCAGCCTCTGCGACTTGGGCCCACAGAATGATATTTTGCTCCTCGAACTCGCCGGCTCGTCTCGAATTCTGAGCTCTTGTTGCGGCTGGACACAAGCTCGCCTTGAAGAGCCCGAACCTCCAACCCCAACTCCGCCATTTGGAAAAGCCGAAATAAGTCGGCGTCATAAGAAACCAGTAGAAAAAAGCTAAAAAGGGGGGGGGGGGGGGGAGAATGAGGTCGTACCTCCTCCTCTCGTCTGGCCAACCTCTTGGCCGACTCCTCAGCCTCACTCTTGGCTCTAGTTCTGTCGGCCCCGACCAGCTCGACTCTCTCCTACAGATTGTTGATCTTCGACTGTTTGACTTCAGCATCCTCCCGGGCTTGGGATAGCTCGTTGTTCACCCGAGCTATCACCCCTTGTTGCCATTTAGCGCCCTCCCTCAAATGGGCAATTTCGCTGTCGCGGCGCTTCAGTCGCTCCTCCACCTCGCCAAGCATCCTAGTCAAACGCTTTCTCTCGTCGGCAGCTTCCTTCCCCAGCCGACCCATACTCTCGCTATGTTCTCTCCGCATCGCCTTCACCTCCGCAGAATGTTTCGACTCGATTCTGGCTAGCTCCAAGCACGCATTATCGTTCTTCACCAGGAGTTCCTGCAACTCCTCCACCCTACGCTTCTGCTTGGACACCTCGGCCAGAGCGACCTGGTGTGCCGCCCTTATTCCCTTCAAGCTCCTATCAGTCATATCCATAAGCTCTTCGAACTTCTCAGACACTTTTAGTCATGATTGGAGCTCGGCATTGTCCCGCCTGGCCTGAATGCTGGCCCCTGTCGCCAAACTCAAGCGCCAGCATATCGCCCGGGAAAGCAAAATGCTCTGCGAGACAAAAGATGAATAAAAACCCACGATGGGGTTAATCGGGAACATCTACCGCACGAGAGAGAGAACTTACCCGCGAGGCATAGGCCCGAGTCATCCTCATCAGGGTTGTATTATCGATGTCGGGAAGGAGATGAACACTTTCGGCCACACCTTGCTGACCGAACGCAGCGTCCACCAACTCCAAATCGGCAAACTTGTCCGACGAAGGATCTGCGCCCGGATACAGAGCCGACCTCATCAAGGCGGAAAACGCCTCCTCAACACCGGCGCCTGAACTGCTGGGCTGACCGTCCCCGCCTGAGGGACCGACTTGGGCAACCTCCGCCTGAGAGGCCCCCAATTTCCCAGCCTCCTCTGTCAAGGCCTGGCTTGGACTTCTTTGGATAATTCGGCTAGCCCAAGTGCCAGCCTCCCCAAAACCTTTTTCGAAGGAGCTCCCAATGCGGAGCTCCCGCCTTGCTGCGTCTCCTCCTTCGATGCACCTCTCCCGGTTACCACCATCTGTGTCTCCGCCACTGGACCCCCCGAGGTCTCGGCCTGTCCTACCACTTGCATCTCCTCCACAGGCTCCCCCGAAGCCTCGGTTTGACCTGCCTCACTACTTCCGGACTCCCCTGCAGAGAGACCGAGAGGGGGCTCTCCCTGAACCTCTCCGGCTGCAGCTGCCGCCTCTCCCTCTCCTACCGGAGCCAATGACGATCCCGCGGGGACAGTAGGCTCCTCGGCGACAACCGCCTCTCCCAAATCCGCCGCTGGTTCCTCTTTCAAGGGGGACGCGGTCGGACGAGCCAACGGAGCCTCGTCCGAGTTATCTGAGATCTCTAACACGAGAGGGTCGGGGGCCATAACCGTTCTCCCCGGGCCCTCCTTCGCCCCCGGCGCTCCTGTAGTGACTGCTCCAGCGTCCGGCGGGCTTCTTGCGGAAGTATGAGCCCTTTTTTCGGGCCGACCACTATCCACGCCGCTACCTTCCCCTGGGCGTTTTCCTCTCTTCCTCTTGGAGAGGTTCGACAACGCTGACCTTTTGGCTGTCAGAATGGAACACACATACTCAGGTCCAAACACATTAATCGAGAAAAAACACAGCAAGAAAGGGACTCACCTTGCGGGTCCAGAGGGCTAAGCCCGGCTGCGAAGAGGGCCCCCTCCGATAGCAAGTCGTTGGCAGAAAATACCTGTCCATTACGAAGGACGTCCAAGTCCCTCTCCTCCTGTGCCGACAAAACCGGATGCGTCTCCGCGTCCCTCACAAAATCCCCCCATCGCCGAGGGAAGCCAGAACCGATGTTCCCCTCCGCAATAACGAACCGACTCTTCCACCCCTTGATGGAAGATGGCTTATCCGCAATGACGTTGAAAGATCTCCGGGGTCCGATATAGGGCCACTCTGATTTTCTCCCAGGAATCAATGGTAGCAGGTGCGGAAAAGGGGGAGAGTAGCGACGATTTGAATCTGGTGGCACATCGAAATGAATCCGACGATGTTCTGCCAGCTGTTTGGAGCCACCATTGACGGGCAGATATTATAGTGGGTCATGATCTCCTTCACCAAGGGGTGGAGAGGGAAATGGAGACCCGCCTTCAAACTATCTTCATAGACAAAAACCCCAGACTCTAAATCCCGAGTAACTCTATCTCCGGATTTCGGCGCCCGCAGAACGACATCCGAGGGCATGCCATACCACTGGTGAATCCTCCCCAAATCCTCGGCAACGATTTCTGAGGCCACGTCGTCGGGGCTCATCGTCATCTCGATTGAAAGAAGTACCAAGCGAAAACGATAAGCGTCGAAGAAGATGAAAGGCCAGAACTCTTCTGAAAGCAAGACGAGAGGACGCTGAGAGCATGCGCACATATATATATACAATGCGGCTGTCACTTCACTTCCCCGCCAAGGAAGCCGCCCTGAGGAGGCGGGGCGTCTCATCCCAGCATCCGGAATCGCCTCGACAAACGCCCGATCGATCGGGATTCATAGCGTGGCGCAATCCCGACCGTCGCTCGTGGAGGAGCCTTAGCCCCGAAGGCGGGATAGCCCTGTCGCATTAATTAGGGCATCATTGCACGAGTTGTCTAAACCAAGACGTCCCATCCAGGACGCGCCATTTGAACTTGTACTCCCTACGCCCGAACCTACGCTTCGAACTAGGGAGTGGAGGGCATGTTACATTAATATCCGTGCGAGGCGGCTAAGGCTAACCTCCTCCCTTCGTCTCCCCCGGGCTTCCGTAGCTCGGCCCTTCCGGGCTTCCGTAGCTCGGCCCGTCCGGGCTTCCATAGCTCGCCCTTCCGGGCTTCCATAGCTTGGCCCCTCCGGGCTTCCATAGCTCGGCCCCTCCGGGCTTCCATAGGTCGGCCCCTCCGGGCTTCCATAGCTCGGCCCGTCCGGGCTTCCATAGCTCGGCCCTTCCGGGCTTCCATAGCTCGGCCCCTCCGGGCTTCCATAGTTCGGCCCTTTCGGGCTTCCATAGCTCGGCCCCTCCGGGCTTCCGTAGCTCGGCCCCTCCGGGCTTCCGTAGCTCGGCCCCTCCGGGCTTCCGTAGCTCGGCCCCCGGGCTTCCGTAGCTCGGCCCCTCCGGGCTTCCATAGCTCGGCCCCTCCGGGCTTCCATAGCTCGGCCCTTCCGGGCTTCCATAGCTCGGCCCTCCCGAGCTTTCGTAGCTCGGCTTCATTGAGCGATCCACAACCTAACACCTACCTCCGCGGAACCTGACGCGGGAGAGCCCAGGCCTACCAGAACGGCATCCTAGACAAGGAATCATGTCGGGACGTGGCCTAAAACCTATCATAACCGCCCCAGGCCTACTCAACCAGATCTCGATACATCAAGGAGCTCTCCCAGCCGTCGATCCCTTAACAAACGGAATATGGATTCTAACGGCCCCACAACGGCCTGATTCTGTCCGCCTCCATATCGTAACAACCTCCGAACCTTCCAGAAGACGCTCAAGACCCAGGTGACAGTCTATAAATATCAGACTCGCAGATTCCCTCAGGTACGCATGCGCCTCTTTCCGTACACGCATCTTCTTACACGCGCACCCCCACTGCTCTCTCCGGCAGCTCGTCGGCGCTCCTGCCCTCTGGAGCTTTCGATTGGCCGCCCCCGGAGAGGCCTCCCGGAGAGATCCACCTCCCCACTGTCTGGTTGATCGCCGATTTCTTCTCCACTGACTTGAGCGTCGGAGGGTCTTCCGCGGAGGGCCACCCCCCGTGCCTCCCGCGTGTGGACTTCTTGTGCAGGTCCGCCCCCTTCTTCCTGGAGATCGACCGCGCTCGAGTCGGAGCACGGATCCCGGCGGCAACATATCTTATCCTCATCCTTATTATAAATTCTCTAATATCATAAACTTAGCTTGCTTATTCTTGGTTAAAGTTTTTTTTTTCCTACTATTTTGTCTTTAGCCACGTAGAGAGATGTCAAATTATAAAGATCTCTCAAACATGTTTATCAAGATATCGTGTGGCATGAAACCTTGTCTTCCTTCCGATTTCAGCTTCCCACGTTTACCTTAATCTTAAACAATAACTTCAATAAGAATAGGTATTAGCTGTATAATTATTATGGCATTTGCTACTTTGTTCGTCTAAGTGTTATATAATAATCGGTATATTGCTATAAATATTGCAATTGTATTATATTTTTACAACATTATTTTGTGATATTTTTTAAAAATATCTAGAAATAATATTTTACAAGTATTTATGATAAATTACTGACAACCATAGAATTCAAGGCTGTATTTTAGTGACATTTTTTAACAATATTGAAAAATAATGCTTCATTTATGATAAATTGAGAATACATAGATACATACACCATGACATTAGTTTAGTAGTATATTTTAAACAAATACTAAAAAATAATATTTTATTTAATATTTATTATAAATTATTTGTTATTAGTTTGTAACGTATTTTATTTTCTTTTCGATTTAGTAAAACTTCAAAATGATCCAAATAGAGTATGCATGAGAAATATATTGAAAATTAAAATTTATACATTAAATATCATGTTTACTCTTTAATTGTAACATAAATAAAATTATTTTTTAAATAACATGAAAGAAAAAAAAATATGAATAGACAATATATTGAAATTATTAATGTTTTTAAATATTTAAATAAAATGTTTTTGTAAATATCGTAAAGAATAAAATAAATTTATTTATTTATCATTTTTTAACAATTGAGAAACAAATTATATTTTTATGAAAATTAATAATTGTACAAATAATCACAACAATGGGTATATTTAGTAATGAATATGAATAAATATGATATTTATTATTTTGATAAAGTTTGACGGTTTTATAGGAATGGTCTTTATTTAAATAAAAAGCAAGAGATTGATTTCCATGTCATACATAAAATTTAAATAAATATAATTAAAGTTTGATGATGCTATAATGGTATAGTCGTTTCCTTCTAAATAAAAAGATGCTCTGTTCTTTTGCAAAACTTAATACTATGTTTATTTTTTTATTCTTTTATATGATGTTTCTAACAAATATTGATAATTAATGGTAGCAGGTATGGGGTGTTATAACTATAAATGTTTTTTATGGGTTTGAGCATGAAGGTATCTTCCTTTATATTCGTTTCATTCTGTTGTACTGCCATCTTTAATTTAAATAGGCTAATTGGACCAATAGATAAGTTTGAAGTGTCACAAATAGTATCAAGCTAATCCAAATGTATGAAAGCTGATAGGCATGAGAACAAGATTACCTATATAATGGCAGTAGAGTCTTGCTAATCTAATTTAAGGTAGATTCTGAGTGGCTTATAGTGTGAGACGAGAATGCCGCATTTTAACAAATAGCCTCGTGTCGGATGAAAAAAAAATTAAATGTTTACAACTTAATTTTACTTATTACTACTAATTAATTTTTACTTAAGGTTTGATTATATGATTTTGATCCACTAATAAAGCAATATTTGAGGGTGTCGGGACCCTATTATAAAATAACGCTTTGATTTCAAACCTCAGGACACGATATCAACTAATCCACGGTAGCTTCAGATGTCAAAGCTTCAATAATCACAAACTTCAGGCCTTCGATTTAAAAGGGTGGTTGAGAAACTAAGCTGGGTTTCAATATCAATGGTAGAACCCTCACATATCTTGAAGCCTACGTGTCAAAACTAGGAAAATACTTTTGGAACCCTGGCTTCTGCGAGGGTCAGATTTTCAAATCTTGAGCGGTGTTAAACTTCTAAGCATGGTTTTAAAAATTGGATTTGATCAATTAGTCGAACTGGTAATCGATCGTTAGTTCAATCCAATTTTATTTTTAAAGTTAACTTTTATACGTTCCAATAAAAATGTAAAAAATTTATTGAATCGTTCGAATTTTTAAAAATCAATCTAATTTTAATTTTAAATTTTTAATTTTAATAAATAAAATTATAAATAATTTTTTAAATTTTTATTTAAATTAATATTTATATTTTATTATTTATATTATTAAATTAAAAATTAATTATAATATTATTAAATTAAATTAAATTGATTTATTTGATTAAATTGATTGACCCATGATCCAAATATTAAGATTCATTATTTGGGGAAATACTTTGTACATCGCATCCAGTGCAGTAAGTACTATACTGTTTCTTTTTATTGGTCCATATGCATACAATACCCATTAAAAAAATGTTAAGATAGGTTTACGAGATCTCGAGAAAAAAATTATGACACCCCAGTTTTAAACTTACAGTACCGTAGTTATAAAATTAAGACACACATTCAAAAAGAAAAAAAAAAGTTACGACAATCAATTTTAAACTTACAATACCTAGTTATAAAATTAAGACACCCATTCAGAAAGCAAAAAAAAAAAAATTACGACATCCTAATTGTAAATTTACGATACCATAGTTATAAAATTATGACATCTATTTAGACAGAAAACATGTATGTACACAAATTCTAAAAAAAAAAGCTGTCTAACGTGCATTAATATTCGTTCAGTTTTTTTTAAAATTTATGTATAATTCTGAGTGAGTGTCGTAATTTTATAACTACGGTGTCGTAAATTTACAATTGGGATGTCATAATTTTTTTTGACTTTCTTAACGGGTGTCTTAATTTTATAACTACGATATCGTAAGTTTATAACTTGGGTGTCATCTTAAATTTTAACGTGACACAGTTCATTTTTTTTGGAATTTGTATATAGACACGTTTTCTCTAAATGAGTGTCGTAATTTTATAGCTACAGTAACTAACAACTGGGGTGCCGTAAATTTTTTTTTTTTTTGAATGGGTGTCTTAATTTTATAACTATGGTATAGTAAATTTAAAACTAAGATATTATATTTTTTTTCTTAAAATAACATAAAATTATCTTAATATTTTTTAATATGTATCGTATGTCCAATAAAAAGAAATGATATAGTCCGGGTAAAATTTATTGCACTGGATGCGGTACAAACTACAGGCTACAAAGTCTTTTCCTTATTTTGTTTTTCAAACATCTAAGCAACGTTTTAGTTCCGTTTTCGCATGGCGCTAGACTTGGTCGGTCGCTAAAAAGGAGGTAGGTGGGGTGGATTAGGCCGCCTCCAGCTTAACTAAAACAAAACAGCATATTCCATATGCTGGACTAATATCCTTTCGCCACGTGTCAACTTAAGAAACGTGACAGACGGACCCCTGGAACCGGTGGTATGAACCCGGTTTTCTAATCGATGCCCGCAGGACCAAATTACTGCGGCGAAGGCGACGGATCATCCCCTCCTCTGCTCCGCGCTCCAAAGACGAGAGATCTCTAGCAGTTGGAACCACTTCATTTCGGATCTAGATCTCCTTCTGTCGCCCTCTGTAAGCTTCGATCACAATCTCTGTAAAATTTCTTTTCTTTTTGTTTTTTCTGGTTTAAAAGGGTCTGGAGTTGTTCTTCTGGCGCATCTCTGTTGCCTGGTTGATTCCTGTTTTATTAATTATTTTTTTTTCCCTCTCCATCTTTTTTCCTTCTATATTAGCTATCGTGAAGCAATGTTTCGATGCGAATATCTTATTGATCTGTAGGTTTTGAGGCTCCTGTGGCCTCTTCTTTTCCCAATTTCTCTTCGATCCTTAGCTTATCATGTTTTAGAATTGGTGCTTTTGATGCGTTGTTAGATTCGGGGGAAAAGGTATTTTGGTTGCTTGGTTGCTGGAGGCCTGGACTTTGTTGATGCTTTTTGGAGAGGATAAAGATTGATCTGAGCTTATTTGCTTTAAAGTTGTTTCTCTTAGCGGAGGAAGAAGAAAAACGAATCTAAAACTGTAAAATATGGAAGAAGATTGAAAATAGAATTTTCATCTTTGTTAGAATCAAGTATTTTTGTGTGTGTTATTAACCTCAAATGAGGTTAGATAGTATTATTTTGTATCGCTGTGGTGGTGGTTGAGAATTTGCTCTGTGTTCATATATATATATTGGAAGTGCGTGTTTTTTATGATCTGCTGTCAACAGGCGACACGCTATTATTTCAGGTGTCGGACTAGCATTGACAGTGTTACCAAGTTGGAAAATTATTTGCTTTGTCGAGATAAATAATTAGATTCACTTTTGATCATGAAAGAAACTAAAAGTTTTTATTTTTATATTTTTAATCATGGGTGTCATTTGGATATTTTTGTTTTTCCAAGATCATGATTTATCCTTTAATAAAATTTTAAGTCAGTTTTTTTTTTTTTGGGTGAAGTGCTTGCTTGCTAATTGGGAAAATGAAGAAAAAATAGCATGGCCTTGAAAGTTTTACCTTGAGTAAAAAAATCCAATTTAATGAATTTTGGGATTTAACTAATTTGCACAGCATGAAAACTATTTTGTGTAAATACATACATTTTTTCAGATAGCCGAGTCGTTGATAGCTCTGGTCTTGAAAGCTCTGAACAATGAACTATCGAGGGTTTGAATCCCTCTCTCTCCTTTTGTTTGTTGAATAAATTTGTTTCTTTAAATCTAAGTGTACCCTTAATGTAATTTATTTATTTTTTCTCCAATCTTTCCGCTTGTTTTTGTAAGTACTTACTGTTAGCATGTTTTTCTTTCATGTGATGTCTGGACCAACTATTCTCATTTGGTTATAGGTAGTAAATACTTTAATGGCTGCGCTGGTTAATGTGCGTATCAACTCCATTTGCCCATCCTGTTATCAAAGGCGTTCTCATCTTCCTGCAGTTATATTCTCACCGTCGATTTCTTCAAGGTTACCAGAAATCTCACTTGGGCTCTCTTCTAGTATTATGAGAAACTTCAGGCCTCTCACTTTGGTAGCAGCCTCATTGGAGTCCTCAAAGACTATATCTGGCATGCAATTTGACAACATTCAACCTTCGAAAGGTCATTTTCAAGAACTTTTGAGATCTACCGAGGTATGGTTATATATGATATAATTTTGCTTATCTAGTCTTAATTTTTCAAATCCTATATGCTTTCTTGTTTGTAGAGGTGCTTGAGATCTGGCGCAGTGCTGATGTGGTATGCTTTGATGTGGATAGCACTGTATGCTTGGATGAGGGTATCGATGAACTTGCCGATTTCTGTGGCGCTGGGAAAGCTGTAGCTGAGTGGACAACTAAGTAATTTCCTGTGTGTTGTTACTTTGATACAAACCGTGGCATATTTTATTGATTCGGTCTAAGAAGTTTCTTTTGGTTTTCCAATACTCACAGGGCAATGAGTGGATCAGTTCCATTTGAACAGGCTTTGGCTGCTAGACTTTCTTTATTTAACCCTTCACTGTCCCAAGTTCAAGATTGTCTAGAGAAGAGACCCCCAAGGTATTAATGTTTCCCCCCTCTCGATACATGCTAAAATTTGGTTTCAAATAGTTATATTGCACATGGAACTTCAAGAAACTTCAAGAAAGAGTTTTGTATACATTGCCGCTTCTAACCAAGGGATTTCATTGACTTAATTTTGTATGTGCAAGAAACATGATTTATGAATTTTGCTAATTGGTAAATGAATTGTATATATGCCCTGTCATGACACATTCTAAAACTATAGCATCTCATTTTTCTATTATCTTCTGGATTCAAATCTATAATCACTCAAAATCAGTAATCTAATCACTATCCTAGCTGTTTATATGTAACTAGCATTGACTGATATATGCATTAATTATTCTGCATCATGTTCTGCTTTTGCTTATAATTGTGCAGCATCAAATTCTATTTCTCAACCCATGTCACTGTATGGTACATATCTATGCTAAAATCTATCAGTTGCCTAGCATCCTGATTGATTGGACATAAGGAAACCTTTGTTCACTGATTCTTGCAACCAATTTATATAAACCCATATCAAGGTCTGACAACTTTAGGTCATTGCCAGGTTTACTCTTAGTTGATTCCTTAATCAAAATATCTATCAATTATGACTATTTTTAAGTGCTAATTGATTCCTTGGCTTGTCAGTTTCATTTGAATGAACAGTTTACATGTGTGTGTGTGGGGTGTGTGTGTGTGTGTGTGTGTGTGTGTGTGAGAGAGAGAGAGAGAGAGAGAGAGAGAGAGAGAGAGAGATAATCAATCTCAAAGAATAAAATGGCATTCTGCAAATTTATAAAAATACCAGAGCAGCAGCACATGGTTGCATTAACCTAAACTACTTAGGTAGGAAAAGGTAAACTTAAGTTATATTTATCTAATAGCAGGGAAGGGAAAATCCTCTGAAATGAACTTCCATTGCTTTATGTTGCTAGATATGATGGATTGTCATCCAACAAGTGGTCAAGACCAATGCAAATGCCAAACTTAAGATATTAAAATTTCATAAACCCATTTGGAAGCATTTCCAAAAAATATTCTTAAAGTATTGTTACCCAAAATTTTTGCATCGCAAAACTCATTCAAACATCATGCATCAACGTACAACACGAAAACCCTTTTTGAAGAAACTGTGAATCTTACGAAACCTTTGCAACCATATAACATGCGACCAGCTGAAACTAATTGGTATCCTATTTGCCTCATTGATATAAACATCTGTGATACTCTGAAGTTGCATAAAACATGTGGGGGGAAAAGAGCAAATATCAAACTCAAATTTTTTTTTTTTCTTTTATCTTCTTATGTTCCCTCTTATCTAAGCATGATAATTTGTTTCCTTAATGGACACAATTTCATTTACCTTCTTTCTGTATCAACTGGAATTTGCTATTTTATTGATTAGATAGGAAATGTATGAGGTTCTTTTATGATTATGTGAATCATATACATGACACACAATCAATAAAAACAGAAAAGGGGAAATAAGGAGGGGCAGAAAAGAGACCACAAGTGCAATTACTTAAGGATGTCAACAGAAGGAAACCTGAATTATCAACAATCAGATAAAAACAATACTGGTTTACACCCGGATTTTTGTGTAGGAGCACCTTCAAACAAAGAATTGAAACCAGTGTGGAGAATTATACCTCCAAGAAAAAACAACAGTCAACCACAAGTAACATAAATATGCCTTCAAATTTTTGTAAGACTCAGATATATTGCTTCTCTGTGACATGACATCATAACTTACCATATATCTTTGCTGGTGTTGGTTCATGTCTAGCCTTGCTGCCTAGCCAAGACAGATTCTTTGTAAAAGTTGTTATCTAGGTACGGGCCCTTCGTAACCCACCATGTGTACTGCGTTGCTTGAAAATTGCACTGTTAATGATTTATCACGGGTGTATCAGTAATGCCATATTAATTTCTGCTTACTTTTTTCTTGCACTACACAACAATTGACCAGCTGCTAATGCTGTTCTCATAGCCTTGAACATGTTTCAATCATGCCACATCTGCAGGATCTCTCCTGGCATCGCGGAATTGATCGAGAAATTGAAGGCTAAAAACACTGATGTGTACCTGATATCTGGAGGCTTTCGCCAAATGATCAATGTATGCTGCTCAACTTTAACATTTATGTTTTATATAAATAGTTATTTGTAAAAGTATATTAATGACAAGATAATAATTAATATGTTTATAAATTTGTGGTGGAACTGATATAGGCATGAAATGCTACCTATTTAGTTTTTTCTATTAAACATTACTTTCTTTCTTTTAATCCATGAAATGGATGGCAAATGAAGCATGAAAAGTGAAAGGAAGAACTTAGGGGGCATTTGGTAACTCAAGTAAGATCACCACAACTATTGTTGGTGATCCTAAGATCAGGGTAATTTAATATTCAATGATTTAAGATAATCATGTTTGGTATGATATATATCAATGATTAGAATTTTTGATGATATAAGAATTCTGAATTACCGACCATAAAATATTAAAATTACCTTCGATTAGTTAACCTTTCTATACATTAAAAATAACTACATCTAATATATTTTGTAAGTACCACGATAATTTATCAATTTAATTATTATTTGTTATTATACTAATTAGATTAAATTATAATATTACTTTTATAATATTACATTATGATATAACATTATAATAGGATGTTATATTATAATTAAATTATAATATATAATATTTAGTATAACAATATATTATATTATAGCATTATATTATATTAATATTATATTAATATTAAGCTTTTTTTATATGGATGAAGGGCATTTTAGTTCCTAAATCTTATATCAAGATCATTGGTTGGGGATGATCTTGGTTATCCGACCTAATGGGTGGGTATGAGATCACTAAGTTGGATGATATTTTTAAAGATGGGAGTGGTTTGGAATCACTCTCACGGAGGACCACCCAGGTGTAACTAGATGTGATGATCCCCTTACCTCCATCTGGATCATCAGTGATCCTAAATGGATCACTCCATACCAAATGCCCCTTAGAGATTTACCTTGCTTGTAAACAAAACCATGGTTGTGATGTTTAGATCTATTTATCATGCATAAAAGGTGGAACGACTGGGTCTTACCTGGGTCATTCATGACTTTGGGCCTTGCAACTAGGATGAACATGTAGTGACACTACATATCTTGAAATATTGCCACAATAACCACCCTAGCCAAGCCTCATTGCAGAACATGCAGCATTACTCTTTTCTTGTTGTTGCCAGATGACCCAAAAACTCGGACGTAGAGGTATAACATAGGCAGTGCTTTATTGTATTGCTATAGCAGAAAGTCAGTCCAGTAAATCAAGATTAAACACATGCCAAAAATATTGATACCTTGTTAATCACCTCTGAGCTCTCCAGGTAGGCTTGATTCCACCATCAGGCTGTTAAGGTCCAGCTATCTAAAACCCAACCAGACTGCTCCTCCAGCTGTGCATGTTCAGAAATTATCCAAACTTGATCCACCTAAATTGAAACGAATAAACAAGATGGTGTGGCACTGGCAGTTTCTCCTTTAAATGTAATCTAGTATGGCGGTCCATATTTTATTGTGACTGTTCGTTTTACATCACTTTCATTTGCATGCCTTTTCTTTTTATTGAAAATATCCTTGAAATTTATTAATGATATGAAATTTTTGTGAAGCCTGTTGCCATGCAGCTTGGAATTCCTTTTGAAAACATTTTTGCAAATCGATTGCTTTTTGGTGAATCTGGAGAGTTCCTTGGGTTTGACAGTACGGAGCCTACTTCCAGGAGTGGTGGGAAAGCATCGGCAGTGCAACAGATAAGAAAGGTCCATGAGTTGTCTTTTGGCATGACAGTTTTTTAGGCCAAATGTTGCTCAACAATAATAATCTTTTGAATTACATTGGACTTACAGGCCCATGATTACAAGAAATTCGTCATGATTGGAGATGGTGCAACTGATCTTGAGGTATCCCCATTTTCCCCAAAAATGCTTCTTAGTTTAAATTTACTATGTTGAATGGACTCTAAAAATGTGTTGCTCAAAGTGTATTAACAGAAAAAATGAACCATGTGTCCCACCGTCTTGCTTAGCCATGAATTAATATTATTAGTTGTAGACTTGGGATAAACCAGGGGAAAAAAGGAGAGGAGATTAATAAAATAAATTGTTTTCATTATTAGATTGCTATTTCTATGCATTAAAAAGGAAAATGAATTATAGATTCTAGATAAGATCAAAGAAAACCAATTACTATGAATGAATTTAAGGTAGTGGAGTTCCAGGGATCTAGGTCATAAACTAATACTCTAGATCAAGGTTCAAAATATAGAGAATTAATGCCACATATCGATAAGGATAGGTTTCACAAATGCTGTAGTAAGGATCACCCAATCATAGAGTATTGATGGGTATGCATAGATGTGAACCAAAGACTCTTAATATAGCCTTTTTGGACCTTCAAACTCTGATTTTGCTTTTCTTGTCTAAATGTATGTTTTTGCAAGAATTATGGAGTTATCGGGTTAAGTGTCATTAACATGCATAATATCACACATCGCAAAACCTGCAACCTAAATTACTTGTATGTATGCATGTATGTATGTAGAGATAGAGAGAGATCTTGTCTTGCCTACATTCAAAAAGATCTCCATTCAAATCCGGTGAGGTCTTGATTTCAACTATGAGAGTCCTATATTGATTATCCAAGCCATTGGATGCGATCTACCATATTTAAAATGCTTACATATCAAAATTCATATGATTTAAAGACCTCTAGCCCATGCATTTAGAGGTTAAAATACTATCTATTATTTTGTATTATTTAGGTTGTCCAATTTTTGACTGCTTGATGCATGGGCTAGGGGTTTCGAAATCATATGATTTTCATAATATAACCATTTTATAGGTGGTAAGTCACATCTAATGGCTTGGATCATTGAAGTGGAACCTCCATTATCTAATCTATACCTGGTCAAATATGATATATATATATATATATATATATATATATAAGAGAGACTTAGCTACATTCTAATATAGCCAAGTTTAGAATCTGGCCATCTTCCTCACCTTTGGATTTACATGTATCTCAAAGCCACCCCACCTTTTCATTTTTGAGATCCGTAAACTGTGTGGTAGATAATCAATTGAAATGGAACTAACTTAAGAAACAATATATTTTAGCTATACTGACAATTCTAAATCATACTTATTTATATGTCTTTTATCATTTTTGTTTAAAAAAAGAAAATTATAACATGAATTTATATACAAGTTCCTTGGTGCAACTTTCAGCAAAAAACTTGGAAAAAAGGGACTTGGTCATTTCCTATTGTGGATCATTGGTCTTGGATCTACCAGTTGATTTGCATGTGCATGCATGTTTGTTGTCTTTCAAAAAGGGCGAAAGAATTGAGTGAAAAAAAATCAAGAAAAAATATTTTGAGCATTCAGGAAAACATGAAGTTGCAGAGATCTCTTGATTGCTACTGGTATATCTTCCTATAAATAATGCTTTTATTTCTGAGGACAGACGTGATGCGAGTGCTCCCACAAGTTAGTTTATCTCTGAAACCAGGAGGGGGAAAAAGAAAGCGTCTTATCCAATCTGGTGTACCTAAATGATTGAGTAGTAGCAAATGATGTAAGCAATGAGAAAGATGAAGAGAAATTGTAACTGAACTAGCAAAGAGGAGAGATGGATTTTTTTTATTTTTTTGGTGGGGGGGGGGGGGGGGGGGGGGGGTTCTCCAAAAATGGGGTAAGGGTCATTATTTTAAGCTCCTAGATTTAAAATGGAATTAGTGTTTGCTTATTTAGAAGCTTCTTCTTCCAAGTGACTGAAATAAAGATGGCTGCTATTGACGATGGTGAGCTAGCAGAAACCCATCGTAACAAGTGGACATACATGCTCACATCCAGTCATCAAATGGCCACTATGAGTCAATTATATCACTCATTTATAATCCAAGGGAGTATTTATTTTGTATCCATTTGTTCAGTTAGTTCGGTAGTCAAAATGTTGCCTTCTGAATGAAACTCTATGGTACTACTGTAAGGCTATATATTTTGCAAGAATATTAGCCTGTCTGGTATGGAGCTAACCCCGATAAGGACGATGTATTAAAGCCATTGCATAGGGCTCCCAGAGGAGCTCTGACAGCGATAGGAGCTTGGATTTGCATTTTAAGGCCAATTAAAGGTGAATATCGACTATAACATGGAGGAAAATGCATGATGGGAAAGAATATAGAAGAGTTGGAGCTGACAATTAACACGGCCTATAAAAAATGCCAACCCCAAGTAGTTGAATATCAGAATTATATTTATTAGCATTGTCATTTATTTTTGCACTCAAAATACTTGTGACAATTGTCCCATGTTCTTGAAAAATCATTATTATATTTGGGGGGAACTGTTACATAACCATTTAAGTCTAATTTCTCATGTCAACTTTGAAGGCTCGGAAACCAGGAGGGGCTGATCTATTCATCTGTTATGCTGGCGTCCAGATGCGAGAAGCAGTTGCAGCGCAGGCAGATTGGCTGGTTTTCAGTTTCCAAGAACTGTTAACCTCCTTGCCATAGCTCAAGTTCTTTCTCTTTGCGATTCATTTTGTTCTATTTTTCATACATATTGTTGGGCTGTTCTGCAAGTACAAAGAACACATTTATATTTTCTGAAGCATTAGCCATCTCCTTCATAATGAGGAAGATAAAATAATTGATCTTCCTATACAAACATGCATCATGTTCTCTTTTACTTGGTTTTAAAAACTGTGTTTGGTTTGAAGGCTTACTGTATGACAATGGGGTATCAATTGAATTAAGAAATTGTTACTTGCAATTACAGGGGATATGGAACTTGCAAGTAATTTTATATCCAAACTTTACCTGCTTCCTATTGTCTTCCTCACAAACATAAGAAAATACTCCGTTTTTTTGTGCGGGGTTTCTCCTTCTCCTAGGTATCTGACATGTTATATATGGTTTAATGGGGCATGCAAACGTGCTCTACAGAAATATTATCATCTGCTTGCATCTCTTGGAGGGTATAATAAGCTTTTCTTCTCACCAAAGTTTTACAAGGCAATGCTATTATTCTGGATCAACTCTGGCACAGAGTTTATCTTGGTCCTATGCATGATATTCTTCAATCAAAATTATCTAAAAAATAATCGCATCAATTGTCAAGCCTAGAAATAAACATTTCAAAAATTATATATATATATATATGTGTGTGTGTGTGTGTGTGTGTGTGTTTTTTTTTTTTTCGTGTGTATATTTCAGTAGTGACATGCTAAATTATTTTCTGTTGATTTCCAACAGTAACAGTGTAACTAATCTGTCTCCATAAATGATTTATTTTTTTATCAGGACATTTTCAAAAGTTTTCAAAAGTTAGAAGTACTGGGAGAATTTTGGGGCAAAAATATATATCACCGAAAAACATGGAGCGTAGTGTAAGTAAGAATGAAGATTTTTTTTTCAAAAGACAATAATTAAAAAAAAAAGGATTGGTGAGAACAGAGTGTCAACGAAGAATAAAGCTCTCAATTTCTAGTAAATAATAATTGGCATCTTATAATTATGGAGATGCATTGGAATCAACAGATACTTGTTAAATCAAAAGCTAAATTGTGAATTCACATCAAATTTTTACTTCTTCTAGAATTTTTGAACTTCAAGGCATTTTATGAATGAATATGTAAAATAATGCAATGAAAGATGATTTATGCATATAAAAAAAAGGGATACGCAATTGAGGTTATAATTAAATGAAGAGGGAGGAAAGCCCCAAAAAATTCTCAATCTGTTCTATTTCCATGTTCAAAGTCTTCATGTTCCCACTCTGATGCAATATGGGTCTTATGGGGCATTAACATCTCCCTGATTAAACTCTACAGGGCCATTTTCCTTCTCTTTCTTGATGTGGTTGTCAAGTATCTCGGGCTTCTCAAATTACTTTGGTACAACTTTTGTTGAATCCTGCCGTAAAAAAAACTGCGACATGCGTAAAGCTTGGCATTAGAATTGAGCTCTCTCTCTCTCTCTCTCTCTCTCTCTCACTCTCTCTCTCTGTATATATATATAGGCTAAGTAAAGCACTCTGGTGGTGGATGCATGAAGACTCTGTGCTGAACTTACAGCAGCATACCGATTACATTAATTTGGTTCACAGCAGGGAGGCTTGAAAATTTTGTGGGTAAGCTTTCTGCAAGATTATTTGATTGTTATCTTGAGTCTTGCCCGTCAAAAATATAGGTCCATTGCTTTCTGATTGTCAGCTCTGCAAATGAGATTGTTAGCCCAGGATTTACAATGTGTACTGGTGACTCCCAAGGATGGTGTAAGGCAAGCTCTTGAGCTTTGGTTGCAATTTGGCTCGCAAGTCTAATTATTATTATTATTATTATTATTTTATTTTTAACTTTCGTGGGGAGTGGTGTATTATATATATACACACATACATGCTTGCATGGGGGTGATTACTGTCCTCAAATGTGAATAAACCATTTTCTTGGACCGTCCGGCCAATGAATTAATGGACTAGACCTAATCAATCTAGTTTTTTAATTGAATTAGTTATGTAATTGATCCATTAAGAATAGGATGAATCGATAAAATTTAATCTGTTTTTTCATACCCTTAAAATTACTTTTTATTCAACATACTTTTAAATATTAAATACTAATGTTATTTTTGGAAGTTTATTTTGTGTTTTAATCTAAATCAGTTTTTCATTCTTCCCTAACAACCTATTTTTCTTCCTGCTCTCTTTCTTTAATTGATTTAAACAATTCTAAGTATATTTTTAGAGATTTAAGATTGTTTCAAGTATTAATATAAATATTATTCTGTTATAATTTAAATAATTTAATTTTAAGGATTTAAATTTTAAAGCCACAAAAAACTTATTTTTATAGAAAAAATATTTTTATTTATCATTATGTATCATATTTTTTAATTTTATTTATTTTAGTTAATCACACGTGGGATTGGGTTAATGAACTATTGGTTGAGTCTCTTGATGGGGGTCAATATTCAGTTCGATAACTGATGAGAATACATTTTTGAGTTACCAAAACATTTTTTTATTATGATCTTTCCCTGAGATGGGAAGATATTAGTATTAATCCATAGCCACTATTCTATATTAAATATATTCTTTGAGGCTCATGTGGTTGGCAATGCTACTTGAGTCAATGGACTTAAGTGACAACATAAACAATACCATCTAAGCAAACATTTATTTTGATTATCATTGTTCTATTTAAAACAGTATTGATAAGATAAATCTTTATTAGCCTATAACATACTGACATGGGGCTGTCCATCTTAGCTGAACTAGTTAGGGTCATGATGGTGCTTATTTACCTTTAGACGGAATAGGCTTCAAGCACCCCAAGATAGAAAAGAGTTCTAGCGATTAGAAAAGAGTTCTAGCAACCATAAATTCATAAGTCAATTAAAAAATCTTATACTAATTTTAAAAATAAAATGATTTGATTTGATCTGATATACCTTTTAAATTTAATCTCTATTTTTTTTAAAAAAAATATTCTCTCAAAGTATGAAAGATTTTATACCAACTTAAACACAAAAGATCTTCTGGAATAAATCCTAAAAGCCCTTTTTTTTTTTTTTTTTCCTTACATTGCTCTACTCGCCATCAATCTTCAATTCTCTCTATCTAACAAGATCCTTACCATCGGTTGCATTAGTCTTAAAAATGAGCTTGCCACCATTTACGATTAGAAGAAAATATAGGTTTAATCATCATGATGAAAATATATGTACTAATATCCACCTATATGATTTTTAAAAACAAAACTATGCTCTTCGAAAATCTTATGCTACTCTACTCAACTCAACTCATCTAAGACTTTTTCTAACTAGGCCGGCTACATAAATATGCTTCCTCCATTCTGCTTTATACAAGACTAAGTCGACACTTAAATTATAAATAGTTATATCTTTTTTAATTATTTCTATTCATCTTAGTTTAGGTGCACCTCTACCTCTATCAATATCATGGACAGTTAAAAGATCGCTCTTTCTAATTGAAGCATTTAAAAGTCTTCGTTGTATATGTCCAAACCATTATAATCAATTTTCTCTCATTTTATCTTTAATTGGGGCTACCTTATCATTTCTCATATATGTTTATTTCTAATTTTATCTTTTAAATTTTATCATATATTCATTTTAATATACACATTTCTATTATACTTAATTTATTTATATGTTGTCTCAGTATTGCCCAACACGCTGTTCTATATAGTATAGCTAGCCTAATAACGATTTTATAAAAATTTTCTTTTAATTTCAATGGGATGCATCGATCATAAAATACACTGAAAGTACTCCTCCACTTAATCTATCATGTTTTAACTCTATGATTCACATCTCCACCTATTTCACCTTTGTGGCCGATCGGGATCAGGGCTTGGATCGATCGCAACCGTCGGATCGTCGCCGATCGAACTGATCGCCGCGGTCTGAGATCGGTCGTGGTCGATCAGCATCATGGCTTGGATCGATCACAACCGTCGAATCATGGCCGATCGGACCGATCGCCGCAGTTCGGGATCGATCGTGGCTGATCAGGATCATGGCTTGGATCGATCGCAACCGTCGGATCATCGCCGATCGAACCGATCGCCATGATCCGAGATCTATCGTGGCTGATCGGGATCACAGCTTGGATCGATCGCAACCATCGGATTGTCGGTGATCTCGGACCGATCGCAACGGTTCGGGATCGATCGACGCAACGGTCCAGGATCACGGCTTGGATCATCGCAACCGTCGGATGTCGCCGATCGGACTGATCGCCACGGTCCGAGATCGGTCGATGTAATTTACTAGAAAATAAAATTAATTTTCTAGAGAAAATAATTTTTAATATTGCGATGCATGTATTGCGTCGCAATGTTTTTAAGAAAAATAAATGTAATAAAAAATTTTAAAAAAACATTGCAACGCAATATATGCATCGCAATTATTTTCAGAAAATATAGTTTTTATCAGTTATAATTATTAAAAAAATATTGCAATGCATTAGCGATGCTGTTTCTTAGAAAATAAAAATAATTTTTCCAGAGAAAATAATTTTTAATATTGCGACGCATGTATTGCGTTGCAATGTTTTTTAGAAAAATAAATGTAATTAAAAAATTTTAAAAAAATATTACGACGCAATATATACGTCGCAATTATTTTTAGAAAATATAAATTTTATCAGTTATAATTATTAAAAAAATATTGCGATGCATTAGCGATGCAATTTCCTAGAAAATAAAATAATTTTCCTAGAGAAAATAATTTTTAATATTGCGATGCATATATTATGTCGCAATGTTTTTAAGAAAAATAAATGTAATAAAAATTTTTAAAAAACATTGCAACGCAATATATGCATCACAATTATTTTTAAAAATTTAATTTTTATTAGTTATAATTATTAAAAAAATATTGCGACGCATTAGCGACGTAGTTTCCTAGAAAATAAAAATAATTTTTTTAGAGAAATAATTTTTAATATTGCGACGCATGTATTGCGTCGCAATGTTTTTTAGAAAAATAAATGTAATTAAAAAATTTTTAAAAAATATTGCGACGTAATATACGTCGCAATTATTTTTAGAAAATATAATTTTTATCAGTTATAATTATTTAAAAAATATTGCGATGCATTAGCGACGCAATTTCCTAGAAAATAAAAATAATTTTTCCGTCGGACATTGGCGCCAAATTAGCGACTTATTAGCGACGCAACGAATTGTGTCGCTAAGTTTTGCATAAAATAAAAAGGCTAAATTAGCGATGGATTGGCGACGCATTGTTGCGTCGCTAATCCATAATAAATTTTAAAAAAAAATAGCGAGTGATTAGCGATGCATATATTGCGTCGCTAATCACTACTACATAATGCTTGGTCGGGCCGCCCTCCCCGCTTCTCTTCTTTTTCCTCTTCTTACCCTAGCCGCCGACGTCCGTCCGCTCCTCCGGCTCCCCCCGTTCTCTCCCCCGGCAGAAGCTCCCCCACTCCGGCGGCGTCCCATCTCGACCGAGGTAAGCCCCCCCTCCTCCTCAATTTTTTTTTAAAAATAGGTTCTGGCCACGGCCACGGCCATGGCCGTCTTCTCCGGTCGTGGCTACTGTCGTGGCCTGGCCACGGTGGCTAGGCCACCAAAAAAAATTACAGTTGGGGGGGGGGGGGTTTCCCCACCCCCCCTTCGTCTTCTCCGGCCACGGCCGCTGCCGTGGCCGACCGTGGCCTAGCCACAGTGGCCAGGCCACCAAAAAAAAAAATTTACAGTTTGGGGGGGATTTCCCCACCCCCCTTTCGTCTTCTCCGGCCAGGGCCGCTGTCGTGGCCATCTTCTCCGGCCATGGCTGCTGCCATGGCCTGGCCACGGTGGCTAGGCCATCAAAAAAATAAAAAAGTTAATAGGTAGGGGGTGGGGGTTCCCCCCCCCCCTTCGTCTTCTCCGGCCACAGTCACGGCCGTGGCCAGGCCACAAAAAAAAAAAAGTAATAGCTAGGGGGTTTTCCCCACCCCTGGCCCCTTCAATTAAAAAAAAATTAACACTCATAAAAAAATTAACAAAAAAATTAGATTCTATCATATTTTATTGTTTTTAAAAATATTTTCAAATAATTTGATGACAAATATTAAAAAATATAAATATATTTTTAAAACATGGGCAACTTAATTTTTTTTAAAAAAGTAACAGCTAGGGGGGTTTTCCCACCCCCCGGCTCCTTCAAAAATAACACTTATGAAAAAAACTAACACAAAAAATTTATATTCTATTATATTTATTGTTTTTAAAAATATTTTCAAATAATTTGATGACAAATATTAAAATTATTTTCAAATAATTTGATGAAAAATATTAAAAAATATAATATATATTTAAAACATGGGAAACTTAATTTTTTTTTAAAAAGTAACAGCTAGGGGTTTTCCCCACCCCCGGCCCCTTCAATTAAAAAAAAATTAACACTCATGAAAAAAAATTAACATAAAAAAATTAGATTCTATCATATTTTATTGTTTTTAAAAATATTTTCAAATAATTTGATGATAAATATTAAAAAATAAATGTGACTACTAATCTAATTTTTTATTAGATTAGTTATAAATTAATTAATTTATGTCATTAGTCGTAGCTCTTTGGATAGAGTGATTTAGCTCATCAATCATGACTCTTTAAATCAACTGATTAAACTCATAAATTGTAGCTATTTTGGTCAATTAATTTAGCTTATCAGTTTTAACTTCTCAAGTAAGCTGATTTTAGACCATCAACCTTATCTCTTTAGATCATCAATCAAAACTCTTTAGATAGGTCGAGCTGAATTAGCTTAGCTATTTAGGTCAACTAATTTAGCTCATTAACCATAACTCTTTAGATTAGCTAATTTCAAAATTACAGTCGTAGCTTTTCATTTCTTTATAGCTGTTTATGCAATAATATTTGTGCATTTGTAGTTATTTACAATTGTTATGTCTTGATTATTTACATTCTGCTTCAAATTGAATGATGCATTAAATTATGTAATGCTAGATAGAAAGTCTTGTTATATTTTTATTTAATTTTCAGCAAAAATTAGTAGTTTCAATGATTTATATTTTAGTCTTCACAAACATTTATATTCGACATAATAATCTTAAGAAGTCAGTGACTATATATATAGAACACTATTCCTATATATGTATAATTGACAAGAATTTAAGAATAACAAGCATAAGTTCGATTGTCTTCGGATTTCCATATTATTAATCACAGCACTATAACCTTTAGACCCGTTTAAGAATTTGTAAGATTTAGTCTTGCAAATTCTCAAATTGTCCTGGTGGACAGTTTGAGAATATTTTTTGCGATATGTTAGTCTGCTATTAATCATCGTTGGTTGAGATTGTGGTTTGTATTTGCTCATACATTCTCCTAGTGTGGCATATATGCCACACATTTAGGAGAACATATGGGGAAATGCTGCTGAAATTTCAACGTAACCGATCGATGATAATTAATAGCAGAATAACATATCACAAAAAATATTCTTGAATGGGATAGGGCCTTACCTTTTAGACATGGAGTGAAGGTAGAATTAATTTAGGACACTTGAATGCTTGTGAAGTCTCATGATTAACGGACCGCCTTGCGGCCCGACCCGAACTCAAGCCCTAGCATTAGCCTGGCATGAACCTGTGCCTCGGTCCTTGCTAGCATGCCAAGGATCGTAGCCGTGGCCTTAGTTGCCTTGCTTTGATGTGGACAATATAGTGACTTCCTGGCATGCAATGTTGTCTGGTTGGAGTACTGCTGGACGTTTGGCATGCCCTCATTGCATGTATGATTCGGATGCATTTACATTGCAGAAGAGTGGTAAGCAGTCATGGTTTGATAATCATAGGAAGTTCTTGCCCCCAAATCATCCTTACAGGCGTAACTTGATCGCCTTCCGAAGAACAAGCAGTCACAAATTCGCCAAACCGGTTAGGTCCGGCACGGATATATTTGATACTATAGAGCATTTGGGGTTAAGGTATGCTTGGGAACCAGATGCATATAGAATAATGGCCGTATATGTAAAGAACATAACTGGAAGAAGCGGAGTATATTTTGGGATTTGCCTTATTGGAGCACAAATCTCATCCAGCACAACTTGGATGTTATGCATATCGAGAAATTTTTTTTGATAACATATTTAACACGGTGCTAAACATCCCGGGAAAAACAAAAGACACTGCAAAGTCAAGAGAAGAACTTAATCAGTATTGCAGAAGAGGTGATTTGAGGAGGAGTACCGACGGGACCTATCCTAAAGCCTGTTACACTCTTGACAGAAATTCATGAGAAGTTTTATGTAACTGGCTTAGAGGGTTAAAATTTCCAGATGGTTATGCCTCAAATATCGGTAGGTGTGTGGACATGCATAAGCTCAAGTTGTTCGGCATGAAGAGTTCATTTTTCATGCAACGGTTATTGAAAATTGGTTAATTTTTGTCTCAACTTTACATATAGGTACCCTAAGAGTTAAATACGAATAGCTGGTACGCTAATAAGGCAAGGGTTGAAGGTTATATATGCAATGTACACTTGGTCGAAGAAGTTTCAGCTTTTGCCTCGCATTACTTTGAGGGTCACGTCCACACGAGGAGCCGAAATCTTGGTCGTAACGATGACGTATGTGTGGACGAAGGAGAACCTAATGACGGTAGAATATCAATTTTTAAAGGTATCGGCCGTTCATTTGGGGGCAGAAGTCAAGAAATCTTAGCGATATGGAGTATAATGCAGCACATTATTACATCCTAATGAACTGTAGAGAAGTCGATCCATATATTGAGTAAGTGTATACTTCAATGCTTAATTGGAACTTCTAATTTAAATTACAATATACCATAATATTTAATTGCTAACATCAGTTTTAATCCTTATCATCCCATAAGGATGTATTGTGATAGACAACGACAGATGAATCCCGACATCAGTCAAGTTGCAATTGGACATAAGTTAGAAACGGAGTTTGCTTACTGGTTTTATGAATTTGTGAGTAGTATCACTCAATCAATTTCAATAACAACTTTTATTTTTCGAATTGATTATGAATAGCTTATTAATTTATAGGTAAACGGTCCATGGTCCCCAACCGACAATATTTTCATTAAATGTCTATCGCAATGGCCATTGAAGACCGTAACAACCTCTACTGGCTATTTTGTTAATGGGTACAAATTTCATATTGAACGATTAGCAGCTTCAAGAGGCACGCAGAACTGGGGCGTGTGTGTTAAAGGAGAAAGTGTTGGAGCAAATATGCAGGATTATTACGGAAAGTTAGTAGAGGTGGTTGAAGTTGAATATCCCGGTTGGCCTATGAAATGAACCGTATTGTTTCGTTGCGATTGGTTCGATCCGACAGTTCCTGTGGGCAAAAGGGTTCATAACGACTACAATTTGGTTGAAGTGAACCATCGACGAAGATTGCAGAAATATGACCCATTCATCCTTGCATCCCAGCTCAGCAAGTGTTTTACTGCGGATATCCAAGTTTGCGCAACGACAAGCGAGATTGGTGGGCTGTTTCTAAAATCGTCCCACGTTCAACAATCTTATTAGAGGAGAGTTCATCAAGTCAATCAGCCGAGTGCCCTGCATTTCAAGAGGATGAGATGGAAATGCATGCAATTGAGGACGACACAAGGGCTCCTGAAACATCACTTAGAGATCCAAATGGTGATGTCCAAGAAATTGCGGATGCAAATGTTCGGTTTCCTTCCGATGATAATGAAACTGAATCGCAGTCCGATACGGCATCGGATGTTGAACCAACATTTCACGAAACAAATGACACCGATTAAACATAGAGGTTTTTTTAAATTCAACTTTATTTTATAAGTGTTAAATTTTTACATAGTCAATCATTAATCGTAATTTAATTGCATGAATCTTTAGTATTTTCAGTATGACGGGCAGAGGTAGATCTACCGACGACATACGGAGTGAGTAGGGACGTAGCCCTGCTGCATCAGATCACATGAGCTTTGGAGATGGAGAGTTCGGATCTCCACACATCGCACACCTTCGATCTCTCCAGCAGTCGGCGGTGATCCTGCATTGGTATTACCATCCAGCCGATCGGCACATACCTCCGAGAGTTCTTCCACCATCGGCCGCACCGTACTTCGACTGGATGCTCATGGGCTGTAAGTATATACTAATTAAAAATATATGTTTATGTTTTTAAGTCAATTACTTATAAACATGCATTTTTTAACAGATTTATTGAGCAGCATCATGTATCCAGCCACATCAGCGCCGTATTTCAGAGGCGTGCAGATCCCAGTGGCTACGATTGGCGCCACGTATCTGCAGCCACGAGGGAGTTTTATTTTTTTGAGTTTCAGGTAAACTTATTAAATACAATTTATCACTGATATAAAATTTCTTAATCTTAATAAATTCTGAAACTAACTGTTTATTTTAATGCAGAAAAAGTTTACGTGGGCCCCCTGCCAGCCATGATGCCATTAGGGCAGCATGGGAGGCTCTTACGGGACGCCGATACTCTGACATGCTTCATCGTTGGAGGTCATCGGGTCAGCATCCTGCGCATGTGCCAGAGGGTATTTGGCACGAGTGGCAGTAGGCCTGGCAGTCCGATGGCTGGCGCAGGAGGTCCGCATCAGCCAGCACGAACCGCCGATCCGAGAAGGGTGGTCCTGGCATGGGTCTCTCCCACCATACTTCGGGCTCCATTTCGATTCAGGAGCACAGACGTCGTATGGTAAGAAAACATAAATAATTTAATTACTAATTTAGTTATTTACAAATATTTGTATTAATATCAATTTTTTATTGTTATAGTCTGAGCAGGAGGGCGGAGATCCTGGTGAGTTTTGTCTATTCAGGGCGACACACACTAGGAGGGACGGTTCCTGGGTCGACACGCGATCACGGAAGGTTGCGGTAAGAAATTAGCTTTATGTAGTATCTGTTTAATTTCTAAAATTTTATTTCAAAAATTTATTAATTCATTTATTGTTGATTTTATAATTCAAAGACATGAGTCGAGGAGCTTCGCTCCCAGGCATCGCAGGTCGACTCCACTAATGGGGAGACGCCCGTCGAACTCTCAGCAGAGGAGAGTCGGCGTGTGTTTTTGAAGGCTGTTGGTGCCCAGCCATGAGACCGCAGGGTCTATGGTCTGGGCACTAGAGCTTTTTCATATTTTCCCCATCAGGCCTCCAGCTCGCGATATTCTGGTGATATTCCTGCCGAGCGTTTAGACGACATTCGGAGATCTATTGTGGAGGAGGTTCGACAGGACATTCGTTAGGAGGTTCGGCAGGAGGTCGAGCACGAGTTCGAGCAGCGTATGCGAGGCCGGGATTAGGAGCTTGCAGACGTGCGAGATCAGATGCATCATTTGCAGGATATGGTTAGCCGCTTGTCGCAGGGTCTCCAGCCTCCACGTGATCGCTCAGATTCTTAATGTATTTTTTTTTCTTTTTATATGTTGTACATGAAAACTTCAAAATTTTAATATATTAATTATTTTTGAAATTGAATGATTATTGTTTGGATCAATATGAGTAAAGAATGTTTCGATCAATATTTAAATGTAACAAAATTATATTAATCGTTTTAATTTTTAATATTTTATTTTTTTTAAAAAAATTAATTAGCGACGCATTAGCGACTAAAATTGCATCGCTAATATTTTCAAAATATTATTATTAAATATTGCGACGCAATGACCTATCATCGCAATATTTTAAAAAATTTAATTAGCGACGCATTAGCGACTAAAATTGTGTTGCTAATATATCTAAAATATTATTAAATATTGCGACGCAATGACCTGGCATCGCAATATTTAAAAAAAAATTATTAGCGACGCATTAGCGACTCAAATTGCATCGCTATTATATCTAAAATATATTATTAAATATTACGATGCAACTAAATGCATCGCAATATTGCGACGCAATTGAATGCGTCTCAATATTTACTAATAATTTTAAATATTAAAAATTAGTTTTAAATTTAGCAACGCATTTGGATGCATCATAAATTGCGACGCATTGTTGCGTCGCAGGAGTCGTTGTGATGCGACACAATTGCGACAAATTGAGGTTGCGATGATCATTTGAGCGACGTCGTCATTGCGTCGCTATTGCATCGTATTTGCATGTTTAGCGACGCATTAGCGACGCATTAGTGACGCATTTGGGCGTTGCAATATTTTTGTTCCCTTGTAATGACAATTCCCTCTCATGTCCCTTTGAACCATCAATACAAGCATGCAATGATCAACGTTCATATATTTTGAAAAATTAACCATCTAACCATGAAAATCCTCTCTTGTTTGTGAGTACCAAATACCCATGCACTATTGAAACACATCAGTAAATCATAAATATATTGCAAAATAAGTAAAATTCTTTCTTGCAAGTGATATTGATCATTGATATCTCCAACAATTGGTTTGGCACATAATTGATTCAAATAACTTTTATTTCCTTCTTACTTAGTCCCATGAAGCCTTGTTGAAATGCACACACCTCCCATAATGAAATGCCTTAGCACCATGAAGCCCTCGCATTTGTCCCCTAAAATGCGATTTATCTCCATGGAAAGTGCTTGATGAGTGCAACTTAACCTGGCAACCTATGCTGACAATTGGCAATGAACAATAGAAAAGAGCCATTTCTTAGGCTTAGTCCCTAAACAGGCCTTCAAGTGCACTAACATCAAGAGGGCACTCCTTACAAAAGTTGTTGCATTTTTTATCCTCTTCTCTGTGTGTGAGAGAGAGATCCCTTGTATGTTATCCAAGTTCATATACGCCAGGATCCACCTTCCTAGGCTTGAACAGGGTATCTTGAACAGGGGAGGCATGATCACTAAAGCAATGCTCAATTAATTAAGATAGTAAGTTTGATATAAGAAATATGTGAGCTAAGCTTGTCTATTAAATTGGTAGGTTAATAGCAAAAATAGGCTTATTTTATATCAATGTTAGAGCCTAAACTAATCATCGTTAAGTTAATTTTTTAGAGCATTTATCATTAGGTATATTGGCAGTTCAAATAGGACTAGAGCCTATATTATTTGTAAGAGAAATTACTGGTCGGTATCTTGGCTTCCAAATAGGATATTTTAGCAAACCCGAAACTATACAAACCTAGGCTCAAGTAAGCTAGACCTTATCTACAAATGATCTAGCTTCAATTGTTCTTTTACGATTTATTGATATAATTTTTAAACATTTATTATCCTAAAAAATGAAATTAGTAATTTAATGAAACTATAGTTTGATTAAAAATATATTTCTTCTCATTCCTTAGACTTCAAAATAAGCCAAGCCTTATTTGGAAGAAAATGAGAACCCCTCTCCTTCACTCCCCTCTCCCCACCATAATAAGCAACATCATTATGGATTTAACTTGCTGATAGAAAGAATCCTTATCAAAAATAAAATTCAAACACTCCAAATTTTCAAGTCAATATTTATAGAAAGAGTCCATATTCTACGGTCACTTAGAGACCTGAAGTTAGTATTACAATCTTACCATGAGTTACCAAGGCACTCATGCTGATATCAAAATCAAAGAAAACAATTAGTTCAATAGAGTTTTTTGATTCTTTTATTGTCCATAAAATATTCATCCTCTACCCTTTGTTTTTGTACAAGAGGAGAGGAAATTCAGTGGGCAATATACTTAGAAGATAATTACTTCCACCTAGGACATTGTAAGCTCTCCAATGCTTTTGACCAGGGCTTGCAATCTTGATAAAATGGTTATACGCTCGGCATGGGGTTGGTTCGGCATTCCAAGAGTTAGTACACCCCTTTCTGTGTTTTGGTTTGATACTGGATGGTATGGACCATATGGTGCACTCGTATGGGATGGTACATACTGGTATAGTTACCATACTTTTGACCATTTTGGTACAAGATCTACTCCTCTATATATTAGCAAATATGCTATTATAGGCCAACTCATACGAGAGAGAGAGAGAGAGAGAGAGATCCATATGTTTACAAATGCATTTTTTTTTTATTTATTTATGTATTTTTGCTTCTATTCCTGCGAGCTTTTTGCTTTCCATGATTTTTATCATATAAAAGCTATGTGCCGATATAAGCTCTCCTCTCCTTTCATTTTGTTGTCATAGAAGACTCTAATGTCCTTGATTCTTTCTATTTCCCTTTTGAAGTCTTTTTTTCTTCTTTCACATATGGAGATAGAGGAGTGTTCAATGTTGTGTTGTCATTGTTTGTCCCTTTATATTAGTTGCTGGTGAGGTGGTCTTTTTCATATATTCCATTTGGTTTGTATCCTTGCTTTTTATTAAGATTGTTGGTTTGATGTAAAAATATATGAGTTAAACTTGTCTATTAAATTGGTAGATTGATAGCAAAAATGGTCTGGTTTGGGCTAGTGCTAAAGCCTAAACTAATCACCATTAGGTTTATTTTTTGAGAGAAATCATCATTAGGTATTTTAGCGGTTCAAATAGGACTATAGGTTATATTATTTTTGAGAAAAATTACTAGTAGGTATCTTGGCATCCAAATAAGATAGTTTAGCAAACCCAAAACCATATGAATCTAGACCTTATCTACAAATGATCTAGCCTCGATTGGACTTTAATTATTTATCGATATAATTTTTAAAAATTTATTTTCCTAAAAATGAAATTAGTAATTTAATGAAACTATAGCTTGATTGACTATATATATTTCTTCTCAATCCCTAGGCTTCAAAATAAGCCAAGCCTTGTTTGAAAGAAAATGAGAATCCCTCTCCTTCACTCCCCACTCCTCACCCTAGTAAGTAGCATCAATATGGATTTAGCTTGCTGACTGAAAAATCCTTATTAAAAATAAGATTCGAACATTCAAAATTTTCAAGTCCTGAAAAGAATATTTGTAGAAAGAGCCCATATTATACCATCATTTATCGATATGAAGCTGGTCTTATAGTCTTACCATTGAGTTTGAATGCTCCTATGGCAATCATGCTGATATCAAAATCAAAGAAAACAATGAGTGCAACGGAGAGCTTTTTTTTTTATTTTTCCACAATTCATCTAGTCTTCTATCCTTTACCTTTTGCTTTTGTACAAGAGTAGAATAAATTCGGTGGGCAATATACCCAGAAGATAATTACTTGCACCTAGGACATTGTAAACTCTCCAATTCTTTTCACCAAGGTTTGCAATCTTGATACCGGACTCCATGCCAATACCATATTGATAAAATAACAATATGCTTGGTATGGGGTCGGTTCGACATACCGAGACTCAGTACACACCCCCTTTTTTGATATTTGGTGCATCGATACTTGGTACAACCCTTTTCTAAGTTTTGATTTAGTATTAGTATACTGGGATGGAATGTCATGCTTTTGACTATTTTTGCTAAAGATCTACTTCTATATATATTAGTAAATATGCTACTATAGGCCAACTCATCAAAGAGAGAGAGAGAGAGAGAGAGAGAGAGATTTCCTTATATTTACATATTCTTTTTCTTTTATTTATTTATTTATGTATTTTTGCTTCTATTTCTATGAGTCTTTTTCTTTCTATGATCTTTATCATATAAAAGCTTTATGTAGATACAAATTATACTCTCCTTTGGTTTTGTTGTCATGGAAGACTCCAATGTCGTCGGTTCCTTTTGTTTCCTTTCTGAAGACTTTTTTCTTTGCTATCCTGGATGGAAGACTTTGGTTTTGTTGTCATGGAAGATTCCAATGTCGTCGGTTCCTTTTGTTTCCTTTCTAAAGACTTTTTTCCTTGCTATCATGGATGGAGACAAAGGAGTGTTCAATGCTATGTTGTCATTGTTCATCCCTTTAAATTAGTTGCCAGTGAGGTCATCTTGTTCATCGGTTCCATTTGGTTTGTATCCTTATCAACCTTTGTCATGAAGAAATCCTCTTCTCTTCTTCCCTTGTTACTTCTTTATCTTCTCTTCTGCTTCTCTCTGTTCCATATTAGGTTTGTTAGTGCCTTTGGAACTGCTGATGGGTCGGAGCAATGGGGATATGTTCAAGTCCGGCCGAGTAATTTCTTCATCTTTCTTCACTGTTCTACATACCTCTTAGTTTCCTAGAAAGGTTTAAATTATAAAAGCTTATGCATCTCTATTCTTCTCTGAGTAATGCAGAAGCTCATATGTTCTGGTGGCTTTACCGGAGTCCACAAAGAGTTGAAAATGCTTCAAATCCATGGCCTACTGTACTCTGGCTGCAGGGTGGACCTGTAAGCCTCTTTTATTATTTTTCTCTTTATTATTATTTTTTTGAACTGAATTAAATTCAGTTCTTATAGCATGTTTGAAACCTAGATTCTAATTTGTGGTCATGGCCATTCATGGAAAAAGGGAGGGTCAAGTGTCGGGATTGGGAACTTCCAAGAGATTGGACCTTTGGATACCAGTCTGAAGCCACGGAATTCGACATGGCTGCAAAAGGCTGATCTCCTTTTTGTGGTGAATCTCTTATCCTTACCTCTATATCCATCATTTTTTTGTTGTTGTTATGTTTTTCTATTCTTGAATGGCTGTTCATTTTGAAATTGAATATAAATCTTAGGACAACCCAGTTGGCACCGGATACAGCTTTGTTGAGGATGAGAATCTTCTGGTGAAGACTGATTGGGAGGCAGCAGTTGACTTAACTACCCTTCTTAAGAAGCTCTTCAATAAGAACGAAAGCTTACAAAGAAGTTATACTTGGAGGTATGGATATTTCTTATGCTATGTTATCCTAATTTGCTATTATGGAGATTTAGAAAAAAAGTTAATAATGAGCATTTCAGCATCTCATAATTTAATGTGTTAATAGGAGTTGTCTTGGGAGACAGCTGGATCTGAATACTATCTACCTTTGTTTTTAACGAAAGAACCATATGCTAGCCGGCTCTAGTTTCAGAATATAAACTTTCAGTATTCTGTGTTTAGTTCTCGTGGGGACCTCTGCTTTTTGACGTCTCATGGCTTGATATGAATGATGCAAACAGATCAAACAGGTTACAATATATTCTTGCCTAAATAATAATGCATAAGAACAGGAGGAAACCATTGATGTTGTGAAATTTTATTTATTTTTATCTAATTCACTAATTTCGTATGTCAGTGTTGCTGAAACGATCAGACAACAACTAGCAAAAGGGCAGTATTATTATGAGGCCACAAGCACGTGCCAAAGTCTGCAGTTTCAGATTAGCAAGGACACTCATGGTGTTGTAAGTAGTCTTGCTGTCTTATTTAAACTCTGGGAACTAGTTTTTAGTCATATAAAGTAGCACTGAGTACATCTTTTTAACTTTGTTAAATGATTTGCAGAATTTTTATAATTTTTGCCAGACGTTAGTTACTCTATCTCTGGGATGGCAGTCGCATTGATCTTAATAGTTTTATGAATGGTGCAATTAGGGAGAAGCTAAAGATAATCCCCAAGAATGTAACACAGGCTTCAAAATTAGGATCTTGAGAATTGCTTGATTGTTTATCTCTTACAGTTGGGATGGGCAGTCCAGTTCTGTCTTTAATGCTCTGAGGAATGACTACATGAAACCCAGGATCAATCAATGAGGTAACCAATCACCTAAACCTTTTTTCAAGGATCTGCTCATGGAGTTCTTGCTCTTGATATTTTGGGAGCAATAATAGTTATATAGTTGATTAAGGATGGTTAGTGCATCTTATGGAGTGTCATACTCCCTTTTGCAGTGACATTTACCATTTCTTTTTCATCTTTTTAGTGTTACAATACTTCTTGCATAGATCATCCGGGCATTTCCTAAAAGCAGATTGCTTGGTATACTGTCTAACAGGTTGATGAGCTCCTGTCCCTGGGAGTGGGAGTCAATGACAGGTATTTAGGATACGGACACAGAGAGAAAGGGATGAGTCGTATCAGTGAAGCCTCTTATTTGGATTTGAAAAGAGGATTTGCTTTAAAAAAACAACAATGTATAAATATAGTTCTAAACTTGAAAAGAGGATTTGCAACTAAGGCTTAAGAACAATATTTCTATAAGGCTTTCCTAATGTTTTTTTTTACTTAATTTAAAACCTAATTTATTTTTAAAGTATATTGAACCTTATGTTCTTCTTCTACCAAGTTTTACCGTGTGTTTTTTTAAAAAAAAATAAAAAAAAATTATAATTTAACCTTTGGATTGAATATTTTTGATAGATAATCTTTCATTATTCTTCTGACTTGAATTTCTTATAGATAATTTGAATTCAAATATATGCCGGATGATCTTTTATTTGTACCTTAATTTCTTTTAATTATATTGCCTATTTCATCATCATCATAAACTCAAATATTGCATAGTCTTTTAATTAATATTTTTTTTATCATCAAAATATATATTATTAAATTCTTATGTTTAGATAAAAGTGGTTACTACTGTCCCGTTTGGCTAAATCTAGCAATTAAGTCAAAGAACAAAGCACCAAATTTGGATTAGAATAGTGTAACTCTACATGGCCCGTAAACTTGAATCGAATTAATCCGTAAATATACAAGTATGTTCTCATTAATTAGCTTGATCTATGAGTCAAGTTGTACGTCATATCTACCAAAGAATAACTTCCTTGCAACAATTTACCCACCGAGAGAGAAGCAGAACGAGGAGGTTGCAGGCAAACAAATGTAGAGAGGGGGAATAAAGAGACACCAAAAAGGGGAGAACCCGGGGAATAAGATAACCCCCGTGCGATCTCCCCCCAACAAACCAAAACAAAAAAAATTTATTAGGATTGGTGACCTGCCATGCGAGCGCACCCAACATGGCAAAGGTCGGTAAAGAGACCAAAAAGGGGGAGAACCCGGGGAATAAGACAACCCCCGTGCGATCTCCCCCCAACAAACCAAAACAAAAAAAAATTTATTAGGGTTGGTGACCTGCCATGCGAGCGCACCCAACATGGCAAAGGTCGATAAAGAGACACCAAAAAGGGGGAGAACCCGGGGAATAAGACAACCCCCGTGCGATCTCCCCCCAACAAACCAAAACAAAAAAATTTATTAGGGTTGGTGACCTGCCATGCGAGCGCACCCAACATGGCAAAGGTCGGTAAAGAGACACCAAAAAGGGGGAGAACCCGGGGAATAAGACAACCCCGTGCGATCTCCCCCCAACAAACCAAAACAAAAAAATTTTATTAGGGTTGGTGACCTGCCATGCGAGCGCACCCAACATGGCAAAGGTCGATAAAGAGACACCAAAAAGGGGGAGAACCCGGGGAATAAGACAACCCCCGTGCGATCTCCCCCCAACAAACCAAAACAAAAAATTTTATTAGGGTTGGTGACCTGCCATGCGAGCGCACCCAACATGGCAAAGGTCGGTAAAGAGACACCAAAAAGGGGGAGAACCCGGGGAATAAGACAACCCCCGTGCGATCTCCCCCCAACAAACCAAAAAAAAAAATTTTATTAGGGTTGGTGACCTGCCATGCGAGCGCACCCAACATGGCAAAGGTCAGTATGACAACTACTTTCCCTAAGCACTTTGCCTCATTTTACATTCGAATCAAAAAAGTTGAAGTTGTCGGCGATGATCACCACACGCGCCTGATCAGCTTTTCGCGCCCATTTTATTCTCCATCTACAGACCTGCTGCCAAAAAAGAAAGAAGAACTAACTGAAAGGAATAGAACCGGTAGAACAAACGAAATATCTCCCCTTCACAGAAAGGAATAGAACCAGTAGAACAAACGAAATATCTCCCCTTCACAAAAATCATTAGACGACATCGATATTTGCCATCGAGAAAAAATCAAGACAAGGACAATCTCGTCAATCGTGATCAACGATCACAACAACTCGAAAAATATAACAAAAAAAAAAATAAAAAGAATAAAATTGCAGATCGGTAAAACAAACAAAAAGAGATCTAACAAACCAAAGCAGAGATCACAATTCACAAACAAAGCGTTAGAAACTTATTCCAAAAAAGATCCACAAAGCCGCATATCGATCAACCTACAAAAGATAAACCAAGCCAAACATACGACACAAGAAAGAAAGGAAAACCAAAAAAAAAAAAAAAACCTTAAACGCTTCTATCTCTTTGGGCAAACCAAAATAAATAACAACTAAAATATTTTCATAAAAATCTCTTTGCGGGCGGGCCCCTTGAGGCGAATGAAGTCCCGGTTGAGGCCAAGGATCCGCTCCATGAGGTGGTCGCCGGCGAGGAGGTGGGGAGGCAGGGCAGGGTGGACGATGCGGTGGTGCTGGAGGCGGCGAGGGAGGAAGGACGGGGAGCTGCGGGGGAGGAGGGCTTGGTGATGTGGAGGAAGCGACGTGTTAGGGTCGTAAGAAACGACATGGCGAGACTTTTTCCGGCAAGCAACTCGGCGTTGTTTGAAATCGTGGAGGAGGAGGAGGAGCAGGCGGGCGGAGGATGCAACTCGGCGTTGTTTGAAATCGTGGAGGAGGAGGAGGAGGAGCAGGCGGGCGAAGGATGCATCTCGGCGTTGTTTGAAATCGGGGAGGAGGAGGAGGAGCAGGCAGGCGAAGGATGCAACTCGGCGTTGTTAGCAGGCGGGCGGAGGATGCAACTCGGCGTTGTTTGAAATCGGGGAGGAGGAGGAGGAGCAGGCGGGCGGAGGATGCAACTCGGTGTTGTTAGCAGGCGGGCGGAGGATGCAACTCGGCGTTGTTTGAAATCGGGGAGGAGGAGGAGGAGCAGGCAGGCGGAGGATTTGTAGTAGGTGCTCTCTGAATCATAGAGGGGGAGCAGGCGGAGGATTTGTAGCGGCGGCGCTCTCTGAATCGATCGGGGAGGGAGAGGGAAGAAGGCGCGGTATTTGTAGGCGCTTTCTACCTATATTTTAGGCAAATTCTAAGCGTAAAAGGATTTGTAAAAGTGCCAAAAACCACTCGAGCGGTAAGTTATGCGCGAAAAGGACTCGAGCTGTAAGCGAAAAGATAATGGGAATATGGGCTTTCTCCCTTCCGGAGAGCGACACCCGATTCGTATCTGTTGGGCCGAGTATTTATGATGGCTGGCGGAGATCGCGGGACTTCAAAATCTATCCATGACTTCAAAATCTATCCATCTTGAGTTGGCACGTGTCTCATTCAGCACGTAAGTCTGCAAGGAGATTAGGAATGACAAAATTGTATACCAAATCCAACATAAAATAAATAAATTTAGATTAACATTAAATAGATTTATACCACAAATATATTGATATCACTATAATACAAATAATCATATCGTATTATAAATTGATATGCCAAATAAAGATTTTACATATTCGTGTTAAGCAAGTCATGCTTATTTGTATTGAATAAATCTGGTAGCATCAATCTAATATGATTTGTTTACTAAACGGATTATGTCCATCATATTATATTACCTATTTAGTAATCATAGCATATTCATATTTAGATTCTTAAAATAAATAAATAAATAAGTAATTTTTTTATTTAGCGACGCAAGGAATGTGTCGCAATATTTTTAAATTAAGTTTTATAAAATATAAATATGAGAAAAAAATATTGAGACGCAACTCAGTGCATCGCAATATTTTTTAAAAAATTAATTATGTTAAATAGCGACGCATTAGTGACGTAATAAACCAAAAATTAGAAAAATTATTTTTATTTAGCAACGCACTAATTGTGTCGCAAATATATATAAGTAAAATTACTTTTTATAAAATATAATATGAGAAAAAAATATTGCGACGCAACTCTGTGCGTCGCAATATTTTTTAAAAAAATTAATTATTTGAAATAGCGACTCATTAGCGATGCAATAAATCAGAAAATTAAAAAAATTATTTTTAATTTAGCGATGCATTAATTGCATCGCCATTATTTTAAATAAATTAATTTTAATAAAGTATAAATAGAAAAAATAATTACGATGCAACTCAATGCGTCGCAATGTTTTTTAAAAATTTAATTATATTAAATAGCGAGGCAATAAACCAAAAATTAGAAAAATTATTTTTAATTTAGCGACGCACTAATTGCGTTGCAATTATTTTAAATAATATTAATTTTTATAAAATATAATTATGAGAAAAAAAATATTGCGACGCAACTCAGTGCGTCGCAATATTTTTAAAAAAATTAATTATGTTAAATAGCGACGCATTAGCGATGCAATAAATCAAAAATTAGAAAAATTATGTTTTAATTTAGCGACACACTAGTTGTATTGCAATTATTTTAAATAAAATTAATTTTTATATAATATAATTATCAAATTAAAAAATTGCGATGCAAACCTGTGCGCCGCAATATTTTTAAAAAATTAATTATATTAAATAGCATGCAATAGTGATGCAATAAAATAGTAAATTAATAAAAATAATTTTTTATTTAGCAACGCAAGTATTGTGTCGCAATATTTTTTTTTAAAAATTAATTTTATAAAAAATATTAAAAAGATTATGAAATAAAAATATTGCGACGCCGAACGGATCGATCGCGACGGTCCGAGATCGGTCGTCGCCGACCGAGATCGATCATGGCTTCGATCGATCTCAACCATTGGGTCATCGCCGATCAGATCGATCGCGATGGTCCGAGATCGGTCATTGCCGACCAGGATCGATCATGGCTTCAATCGATCGCAACCGTCGGATCGTCGCCGATCGGACCGATCGCAACGGTTCGAGATCGGTCATGGCCGATCGGGATCGATCAGGGCTTGGATCGATCGTAACCGTCGGATCATCGGCGATCAGATCAATCGCAATGGTCCGAGATCGTCGTGGCCGATCGGGATCATGGCTTGGATCGATCGCAACCATCGGATCATTGGCGATCAAACCGATCGCCACGGTCCGAGATCGGTCATGGCCGATCGGGATTAGGGCTTGGAACGATCGCAGTCGTCGGATCGTCGCCGATCGGACCAATCGCCGCGGTCCGAGATAGGTCGTGGCCGATTGAGATCAGGGCTTGGATCGATCGCAACCGTCGGATTGTCGGCGATCTCGGACCGATCGCAACGGTCTGGGATCAGTCGTGGCCGATCGGGATCACGGCTTGGATCGATTGCAACCATCGGATCATCGCCGATCGGATCGATCGCGACGGTCCAAGATCGTTCATCGCCGACCATGATCGATTAGGGCTTGGATCGATCGCAACCGTTGGATTGTCGGTGATCGGACCGATTGCAATGGTTTGAGATCGGTGTTGGCTGATCGGGATCAGGGCTTGGATCGATCGCAACCGTCGGATCGTCGGCGATCTCAGACCGATCGCAACGGTCCAGGATCGGTCGACGCAACGGTCCGGGATCACGGCTTGGATCGATCGCAATCGTCGGATCGTTGCCGATCGGACCGATCGCCACGGTCCGAGATCGGTCGTGGCCGATCGGGATCACGACTTGGATCGATCGCAACCGTCGGATCGTCGCCGATCGGACCGATCGCCATGGTACGAGATCAGTCGTGACCGATCGGGATCACGGCTTGGATCGATCGCAACCGTCGGATCGTCAGCGATTGAACCGATCGCCACGGTCCGAGATTGGTCGTGGCCGATCGAGATCAGGGCTTGGATCGATCGCAACCGTCGGATCGTCGCCGATCGAACCGATCACCGCGGTCCGAGATCGGTCGTGGCTGATCAGGATCAGGGCTTGGAACGATCGCAACTATTGGATCGTCGCCGATCGGACCGATCACCACGGTCTGAGATCGGTAGTAGCCGATCGGGATCATGGCTTGGATCGATCGCAACCGTCGGATCGTCGTCAATCATACTGATCGCCACGGTCCGAGATCGGTCGTGGCCGATCGGGATCATGGCTTGGATCGATCGCAACCGTCGAATCATCGGCGATCGGAACGATCGCAACGGTCCGAGATCGGTCGTGGCCAATCGGGATCAGGGCTTGGATCGATCGCAACCATCGGATCGTCACCGATCGAACCGATCGCCGTGGTCTGAGATCGGTCATGGCCGATCGGGATCAGGGCTTGGATCGATCGCAACCGTCGGATCGTCGCCGATCAGATCGATCGCGATGGTCCAAGATCGTTCATCGCCGACCAGGATCGATCAGGGCTTGGATCGATCGCAATCGTCAGATCGTCGGCGATCGGACCGATCGCAACGGTCCGAAATCGGTCGTAGCCAATCGGGATCAGGGCATGGATCGATCGCAACCGTTGGATCGTCGGCAATCTTGGACCGATCGCAACAGTCGGGATCGATCGTGGCCGATCGAGATCACGGCTTGGATCGATCGCAACCGCTGGATTGTCGCCGATCGGATCGATCGCGACGGTCCGAGATCGTTCATCGTCGACCGGGATCGATCAGGGCTTGGATCGATTGCAACCGTCGGATCGTCGGCGATCGGACCGATCGCAACGGTCGAGATCGATCATGAACGATCGAGATCAGGGCTTGGTTCGATCGCAACCATCGGATCGTTGGTGATCTCGGACCGATCGCAATGGTCCGGATCAGTCGATGCAACAGTCTGGGATCACGGCTTGGATCGATCGCAACCGTCGGATCGTTGCCGATCAGACCGATCGCCACGGTCTGAGATCGGTCGTGGCTAATTGGGATTACGGCTTGGATCGATCGCAACCGTCGGATCATCGCCGATCGGACCAATCGCCATGATCCGAAATCAATCGTGGCCAATCGGGATCACGGCTTGTATCGATCGCAACCGTCGGATCATCGGCAATCGAACCGATCGCCATGGTCCGAGATCGGTCGTGGCCGATCGGGATCAGGGCTTGGATCGATCCCAACCGTTGGATCATCGCCGATCGGACTGATCGTCGCGGTCCGAGATCGGTCGTGGCCGATCAGGATCAGGGCTTAGATCGATCGCAACCGTCAGATCGTTTCTGAGCAGACTGATCGCCACGGTCCAAGATCGGTAGTGGCCAATCGGGATCATGGCTTGGATCAATCGCAACCATCGGATCATCGCCGATCGGACCGATCGCCACGGTCAGAGATCGGTCTTGGCCGATCGGGATCACGGCTTGGATCGATCGCAACCGTCGGATCGTCGGCGATTGGACCGATCGCAATGGTCCGAGATCGGTCGTGGCTGATCGGGATTAGGGCTTGGATCGATCGCAACCATCGGATCGTCGCCTATCGGACTGATCACCACTGTCCGAGATTGATCGTGGCCGATCGAGATCAGGGCTTGGATCGATCGCAACCATCGGATCATCGCCGATCAGACCGATCACCATGGTCCAGGATTGATCGTGGCCGATCGGGATCACGGCTTGGATCGATCGCAACCGTCGGATCGTTGCCGATCGGACCGATCGCCACGGTCCGAGATCGATCGTGGCCGATCGGGATCACGGCTTGGATCAATCGCAATCGTCGGATCGTCGGTGATCTCGGATCGATCGCAACGGTCCAGGATCGATCGTGGCTGATAGGATCATGGCTTGGATCGATCGCAACCGTCAGATCGTTGCCGATCGACCGATCACCGTAGTCCGGGATCGATCGTGGCCAATCGGGATCATGGCTTGGATCGATCGCAACCGTCGGATCGTCGCCGATCGGACCGATCGCCATGGTTCGAGATCGGTCGTGATCGATCGGGATCATGGCTTGGATCAATCGCAACCGTCGGATCGTCAGCGATTGAACCGATCGCCACGGTTCGAGATTGGTCGTGGCCGATCGGGATTAGGGCTTGGATCGATCGCAACCGTCGGATCGTCGCCGATCGAACCGATCACCGCGGTCCGAGATCGGTCATGGCCTATCAGGATCAGGGCTTGGATCAATCGCAACTGTTGGATCCTCACCGATCGGACCGATCGCCATGGTTAGAGATCGTAGTGGCCGATCGGGATCATGGCTTGGATCGATCGCAATCGTCGGATCATCGCCGATCAGACTGATTGCCACGGTCCGAGATCGGTCGTGGCCGATCGGGATCATGGCTTGGATCGATCGCAACCATCGAATCATCGGCGATCGAATGATCGCAATGGTCCGAGATCGGTCGTGGCCAATCGGGATCAGGGCTTGGATCGATCGCAACCATCGGATCGTTGACGATCGGATCGATCGTCATGGTCCGAGATCGGTCGTGGCCGATCGGGATCATGGCTTGGATCGATCGCAACCATCGGATCGTCGCCGATCGGATCGATCGCAATGGTCCGAGATCGTTCATTGCCGACCAGGATCGATCAGGGCTTGGATCGATCGCAACCGTCGGATTGTCGGCGATCGGACCGATCGCAACGGTCAGAGATCGTCGTGGCCGATCGGGATCAGGGCTTGGATCGATCGCAACCGTCGGATCGTCGGCGATCTCGGACCGATCGCAACGGTCCGGGATCGGTGGTGGCCGATCGGGATCACGGCTTGGATCGATCGCAACCGTCGGATTATCGCCGATCGGATCGATCGCGACGGTCTGAGATCGTTCATCGCCGACCAGGATTGATCAGGGCTTGGATCGATTGCAACCGTCAGATCGTCGGCGATCGGACCGATCGCAACGGTCTGAGATCGGTCGTGAACGATCGAGATCAGGGCTTGGATCGATCACAACCATCGGATTGTTGGTGATCTCGGACCGATCGAAACGGTCGGGATCGATCGATGCAACAGTCCGGGATCAAGGCTTGGATCGATCGCAACCGTCGGATCATCGCCTATCGGACCAATCGCCATGGTCTGAGATCGGTCGTGGCCGATCGGGATCACGGCATGGATCGATCGCAACCGTTGGATCATCGCCGATTGGACCGATCGCCACGGTCCGAGATCGGTCGTGGCCGATCGGGATCATGGCTTGGATCGATCGCAATCGTCGGATCATCGGCAATCGGACCGATCGCCACGGTCCAAGATCGGTCGTGGCCGATCGGGATCAGGGCTTGGATTGATCCCAACCGTCGGATCGTCGCCGATCGGACTGATCGCCATGGTCCGAGATCGGTCGTGGCCGATCAGGATCAGGGCTTGGATCGATCGCAACCGTCGGATCGTCGCCGATCAGACCGATCGCCACGGTCCGAGATTGGTAGTAGCCGATCGGGATCACGGCTTGGATCAATCGCAACCTTCGGATCATCGCCGATCGGACCGATCGCCACGGTCCGAGATCGGTCTTGGCCGATCGGGATCACGGCTTGGATCGATCGCAATCGTCGGATCATCGGCGATTGGACCGATCGCAATGGTCCGAGATCGGTTGTGGCTGATCGGGATCAGGGCTTGGATCGATTGCAACCATCGGATCGTCGCGATCGATCGATCACCACGGTCCAGGATCGATCGTGGCTGATCGGGATCACGGCTTGGATCAATCGCAACCGTCGGATCGTCGCCGACCGGACCGATCGCCACGGTCCGAGATCGGTCATGGCCGATCGGGATCACGCTTGGATCAATCGCAACCGTCGGATCGTCGGCGATCTCGGATCGATCGCAACGGTCCAGGATCGGTCGTGGCCGATCAGGATCATGGCTTGGATCGATCGCAACCGTCAGACCGTGGCCGATCGGACCGATGCTGTAGTCCGGATCGATCGTTGCCAATCGGGATCACGGCTTGGATCGATCGTAACCGTCAGATCGTTGCCGATCAGATCGATCGCCATGGTCCGAGATCGGTCGTGGCCAATCGGGATCACAGCTTGGATTGATCGCAACCGTCGGATCGTCGGAGATCTCAGACCGATCGCAACGGTCCGGGATCGATCGACGCAACGGTCCAGGATCACAACTTGGATCGATCGCAACCATCGGATCGTCGCTGATCAAACCGATCGCCACGGTCCGAGATCGGTCGATGCAATTTACTAGAAAATAAAAATAATTTCATAGAGAAAATAATTTTTAATATTGCGATGCATGTATTGCGTCGCAAAGTTTTTTTAAAAAATAAATGTAACAAAAATTTAAAAAATACATTGCAACGCAATATATGCATCGCAATTATTTTTAGAAAATATAATTTTTATCAGTTATAATTATTAAAAAAATATGCAAACACATTAGCGATGCAGTTTCCTAGAAAATAAAAATAATTTTCAGAAAAAATAATCTTTAATATTGTGACGCATGTATTGCGTTGCAATGTTTTTTAGAAAAATAAATGTAATTAAAAAATTTTAAAAAAATATTGCGATGCAATATGCGTCGCAATTATTTTCAGAAAATATAAATTTTTATCAGTTATAATTATTAAAAAAATATTGCGACGCATTAGCGATGCAATTTCCTAGAAAATAAAATAATTTTCCTAGAGAAAATAATTTTTAATATTGCGACACATATATTGTGTCGCAATATTTTTAAGAAAAATAAATGTAATAAAAAATTTAAAAAAACAATGCGACGCAATATATGCATCGCAATTATTTTAGAAAATATAATTTTTATCAGTTATAATTATTAAAAAAATTACAACGTATTAGCGATGCAGTTTCCTAGAAAATAAAAAATTTTTCTAGGAAAATAATTTTTAATATTGTGACACATGTATTGCGTCGCAATGTTTTTTAGCAAAACAAATGTAGTTAAAAAATTTTAAAATAAACAGTTGCGATGCAATATAGCGTCGCAATTATTTTCAAAAAAATATAATTTTTATCAGTTATAATTATTTAAAAAATATTGTGATGCATTATCGATAATTTTCTAGAAAATAAAAATAATTTTTCCGTCGGACATTGGCGCCAAATTAGCGACTCATTAGCGACGCAATTAGTTGCATCGCTAAGTTTGCATAAAATAAAAAAGGCTAAATTAGCGATGGATTAGCGATGCATTGTTGCGTCGCTAATCCATAATAAATTTACAAAAATAGCGAGTGATTAGCAATGCATATATTGCGTCGCTAATCACTACTACATAATGCTTGGTCGGGCCGCCCCCTGCTTCTCTTCTTTTTCCTCTTCTTACCCTAGCCGCCGCCGTCCGTCCGCTCCTCCGGCTCCCCCCGTCCTCTCCCCCGGCGGAAGCTCCCCCCACTCCGGCGGCGTCCCATCTCGACCGAGGTAAGCCCCCCTCCTCCTCAATTTTTTTTTAAAAATAGGTTGTCTTCTCCGGCCGTGGCCGCTGCCGTGGCCTGGCCACGGTGGCCAGGCCACCAAAAAAAAATTACAGTTTAGGGGGGGGGGGTTTTCCCCACCCCCCTTCGTCTTCTCCGGCCACGGCCGCTACCGTGGCCGACGTGGCCTGGCACGATGGCCAGGCCACCAAAAAAAAAAATTTACAGTTGGGGGGGGGGGGGTTTCCCCACCCCCTTTCGTCTTCTCCGGCCACGGCCGCTGCCGTGGCCGGCCGTGGCCATCTTCTCCGGCCAGGCCACCAAAAAATAAAAAAGTTAACAGCTAGGGGTGGGGGTTCTCCCCCCTTCGTCTTCTCCGGCCACAGTCACGGCCGTGGCCGGCCATGGCCAGGCCACCAAAAAAAAAAGTAACAGCTAGGGGGTTTTTCCCACCCCCGGCCCCTTCAATTAAAAAAAAAATAGCACTCATAAAAAATTAACAAAAAAATTAGATTCTATCATATTTTTATTATTTTTAAAAATATTTTCAAATAATTTGATGACAAATATTAAAAAATATAAATATTTTTAAAACATGGGCAACTTAATTTTTTTTAAAAAAAGTAACAGCTAGGGGGGTTTTCCCACCCCCCGGTCCCTTCAAAAAAAAAATTTAACCCTCATGAAAAAAAAGTAACACAAAAAAATTATATCTATATATTTTATTGTTTTTAAAAATTTTTAAATAATTTGATGACAAATATTAAAATTATTTTCAAATAATTTGATGACAAATATAAAAAATATAAATATATTTTTAAAACATGGAAACTTAATTTTTTTTAAAAAAAAGTAACAGCTAGGGGGTTTTTCCCCCGCCTTCAATTAAAAAAAATTAACACTCATGAAAAAAATTTATAGAAAAAATTAGATTCTATCATATTTTATTGTTTTAAAATATTTTTCAAATAATTTGATGATAAATATTAAAAAAATGTGACCACTAATCTAATTTTTTATTAGATTACTTATAAATTAATTAATTATGTCATTAGTCGTAGCTCTTTGGATAGACTGATTTAGCTCATCAATCATGACTCTTTAATCAACTGATTAAACTCATAAATCGTAGCTATTTAGGTCAATTAATTTAGCTTATCAGTTTTAACTTCTCAAGTAAGCTGATTTTAGACCATCAACCTATCTCTTTAGATCATCAATCAAAACTCTTAGATAGTCGAGCTGAATTAGCTTAGCTATTTAGGTCACTAATTTAGCTCATTAACCATACTCTTTAGATTAGCTAATTTCAAATTGCAGTCGTAGCTTTTCATT
>UESW01004130.1:397552-449100 GCA_900491605.1 Calamus simplicifolius
ATTTTTACATAGTCAATCATTAATCGTAATTTAATTGCATGAATCTTTAGTATTTTCAGTATGATGGGTAGAGGTAGATCTACCGACGACATACTGAGTGAGCAGGGACGTAGCCCTGCTGCATCAGATCACATAAGCTTTGGAGATGGAGAGTTCGGATCTCCAAACTTCGCATAGCCTTCGATCTCTCCAGTAGTTGGCGGTGATCCTGCATTGGTATTACCATCCAGCCGATCGGCACATACCTCCGAGAGTTCTTCCACCATCGGCCGCACCATACTTCGACTGGATGCTCATAGGCTGTAAGTATATACTAATTAAAAATATATGTTTTATTTTTAAGTCAATTACTTATAAACATGCATTTTTTTTAATAGATTTATTGAGCATCATGTATCCAGCCACATCAGCACCGTATTTCAGAGGCGTGCAGATCCCAGTGGCTACGATTGGCGCCACGTATCTGCAGCCATGAGGAGTTTTATTTTTTTGAGTTTCAGGTAAACTTATTAAATACAATTTATCACTGATATAAAATTTCTTATTTTAATAAATTCTCTAAATGTTTATTTTATGCAAAAAGTTTACGTGGGACCTTGCAGCCATGATGCCATTAGGCAGCATGGGAGGCTCTTACAGGACGCCGATACTCTGACATGCGCACATCGTGGAGGTCATCGGGTCAGCATCCTGCGCATGTGCCAGAGGGTATTTGGTACGAGTGGCAGCAGGCCTGGCAGTCCGATAGCTGGTGGCAGGAGGTCCGCATCAGCCAGTACGAACCGCCGATCCGAGAAGAGCGGTCCTGGCATGGGTCTCTCCCGCCATACTTCGGGCTCCATTTCGATTCAGGAGCACAGACGTTGTATGGTAAGAAAACATAATAATTAATTACTAATTTAGTTATTTACATATTTTGTATTAATATCAATTTTTATTGTTATAGTCTGAGCAGGAGGGGCGGAGATCCTGGTGCGTTTTGTCTTTCAGGGCGACACACACCAGGAGGGACGGTTCCTAGGTCGACACGCGATCAAGGAAGGTTGCGGTAAAATAGCTTTATGTAGTATCTGTTTAATTCTAAAATTTTATTTTAGAAATTTATAATTTATTAATGTTGATTTTATATTCAAAGACACGAGTCGAGGAGCTTCGCTCCCAAGCATTGTAGGTGACTCCACTAATGGGGAGACGCCCATCGAACTCTCGCAGAGGAGAGTCGTGTGTTTTTGGAGGCTGTTGGGCCCAGCCGCGAGACCGCAGGGTCTATGGTCTGGGCACTAGAGCTTTTTCATATTTTCCTCCCATCAGGCCTCCAGCTCGCGATATTCTGGTGATATTCCTGCCGAGCGTTTAGACGACATTCGGAGATCTATTGTGGAGGAGGTTCGGCAGACATTCGTTAGGAGGTTCGGCAGAGGTCAAGCAGTTCGAGCAGCGTATGCGAGGCCGGGATCAGGAGCTTGCAGACGTGCGATCAGATGCGTCATTTGCAGGATATGGTTAGCCGCTTGTCGCAGGGTCTCCAGCCTCCACGTGATCGCTCAGATTCTTGATTATTTTTTTCTTTTTATATGTTGTACATGAAAACTTCAAAATTTTAATATATTAATTATTTTTTAGAAATTGAATGATTATTGTTTGGATCAATATGAGTGAAGAATGTTTTGATCAATATTTAATGTAACGAAATTGTATTAACCGTTTTAATTTTTAATATTTTTTTTTTTTAAAAACTTTAGCGACCATTAACGCTACTTTCTTCTATTTTTCATATTATTATTAAATTTGATGCAATGACCTGGCATCGCAATATTTTTTTACACGCATTAGCGACTAAAATTGGCGGCCCTACTATTATTATTTATTGCGATGCAATGAACTGGCGTCGCAATATTAAAAAAAAATTATTAGCGATGCATTAGTTACTCAAATTGCGTCGCTATTATATCTAAAATATTATTATTAATATTACGATGCAACTAAATGCGTCGTAATATTGCGACGCAATTGAATGCGTCTCAATATTTAATAATAATTTTAAATATTAAAAATTAGTTTTAAATTTAGCGATGCATTGTTGCATCGCAGAGAGTCGCTGTGACGCGACGCAATTGCGATAAAGAGGTTGCGACGATCATCTAAGCGACGCCGTCATTACGTCGCAATGCATTTTAGCGATGCATTAGCGACGCATTGGGCGTCGCAATATTTTTGTTCCCTTGTAGTGGACAATTCCCTCTCATGTCCCTTTGAACCATCAATACAGGCATGCAATGATCAACGTTCATATATTTTGAAAAAACCATCTAACCATGAAAATCCTCTCTTGTTTGTGAGTACCAAATACCCATGCACTATTGAAACACATCAGTAAATCATAAATATTTGCAAATAAGTAAAATTCTTTCTGCAAGTGATATTGATCATGATATCTCCAACAATTGGTTTGGCACATAATTGATTCAAATAACTTTTATTCCTTCTTACTTAGTCCCATGAAGCCTTGTTGAAATGCACACACCTCCCATAATGAAATGCCTTAGCACCATGAAGCCCTCGCATTTGACCCCTAAAATGCGATTTATCTCCATGGAAAGTGCTTGATGAGTGCAACTTAACCTGGCAACCTATGCTGACAATTGGCAATGAACAATAGAAAAGAGTCATTTCTTAGGCTTAGTCCCTAAACATGCCTTCAAGCGCACTAACATCAAGAGGGCACTCCTTACAAAAGTTGTTGCATTTTTTATCCTCTTCTCTATGTGTGAGAGAGAGATCCCTTGTATGTTATCCAAGTTCATATACGCCAGGATCCACCTTCCTAGGATTGAACATGGTATCTTGAACAGGGGAGGCATGATCACTAAAGCAATGCTCAATTAATTAAGATAGTAAGTTTGATATAAGAAATATGTGAGCTAAGCTTGTCTATTAAATTGGTAGGTTAATAGCAAAAATAGGCTTATTTTATATCAATGTTAGAGCCTAAACTAATCATCGTTAAGTTAATTTTTTGAGAGCATTTATCATTAGGTATATTGGCAGTTCAATAGGACTAGAGCCTATATTATTTGTAAGAGAAATTACTGGTCGGTATCTTGGCTTCCAAATAGGATATTTTAGCAAACCCGAAACTATACGAACCTAGGCTCAAGTAAGCTAGACCTTATCTACAAATGATCTAGCTTCAATTGTTCTTTTACGATTTATTGATAATTTTTAAACATTTATTATCCTAAAAAATGAAATTAGTAATTTAATGAAACTATAGTTTGATTGAAAATATTTTCTTCTCATTCCTTAGACTTCAAAATAAGCCAAGCCTTATTTGGAAGAAAATGAGAACCCCTCTCCTTCACTCCCCTCTCCCCACCATAATAAGCAACATCATTATGGATTTAACTTGCTGATAGAATGAATCCTTATCAAAAATAAAATTCAAACACTCCAAATTTTCAAGTCAATATTTATAGAAAGAGTCCATATTCTACGGTCACTTAGAGACCTAAAGTTAGTATTACAATCTTACCATGGAGTTACCAAGGCACTCATGCTGATATCAAAATCAAAGAAAACAATTAGTTCAATAGAGTTTTTTGATTCTTTTATTGTCCATAAAAATTCCATCCTCTACCCTTTGTTTTTGTACAAGAGGAGGGAAATTCAGTGGGCAATATACTTAGAAGATAATTACTTCCACCTAGGACATTGTAAGCTCTCCAATGCTTTTGACCAGGGCTTGCAATCTTGATAAAATGGTTGTACGCTCGGCATGGGGTTGGTTCGGCATTCCAAGAGTTAGTACACCCCTTTATGTGTTTTGGTTTGATACTGGATGGTATGGACCATATGGTGCACTCGTATGGGATGGTACATACTGGGTATAGTCTACCATACTTTGACCATTTTGGTACAAGATCTACTCCTCTATATATTAGCAAATATGCTATTATAGGCCAACTCATACGAGAGAGAGAGAGAGAGAGAGATCCATATGTTTACAAATGCATTTGCTTTTTATTTATTTATTTATGTATTTTTGCTTCTATTCCTGCGAGCTTTTTGCTTTCCATGATTTTATCATATAAAAGCTATGTGCCGATATAAGCTCTCCTCTCCTTTCATTTTGTTATCATAGAAGACTCTAATGTCCTTGATTCTTTCTATTTCCCTTTTGAAGTCTTTTTTTCTTCTTTCACATATGGAGATAGAGGAGTGTTCAATGTTGTGTTGTCATTGTTTGTCCCTTTATTAGTTGCTGGTGAGGTGGTCTTTTTCATATATTCCATTTGGTTTGTATCCTTGCTTTTTATTAAGATTGTTGGTTTGATGTAAAAATATATGAGTTAAACTTGTCTATTAAATTGGTAGATTGATAGCAAAAATGGTCTGGTTTGGGCTAGTGCTAAAGCCTAAACTAATCACCATTAGGTTTATTTTTTGAGAGAAATCATCATTAGGTATTTTAGCGGTTCAAATAGGACTATAGCTTATATTATTTTTGAGAAAAATTACTAGTAGGTATCTTGGCATCCAAATAAGATAGTTTAGCAAACCCAAAACCATATGAATCTAGGCCTATCTACAAATGATCTAGCCTCGATTGGACTTTAATTATTTATCGATATAATTTTTAAAAATTTATTTTCCTAAAAATGAAATTAGTAATTTAATGAAACTATAGCTTGATTGACTATATATATTTCTTCTCATCCCTAGGCTTCAAAATAAGCCAAGCCTTGTTTGAAAGAAAATGAGAATCCCTCTCCTTCACTCCCCACTCCTCACCCTAGTAAGTAGCATCAATATGGATTTAGCTTGCTGACTGAAAAATCCTTATTAAAAATAAGATTCGAACATTCAAAATTTTCAAGTCCTAAAAGAATATTTGTAGAAAGAGCCCATATTATACCATCATTTATCGATATGAAGCTGGTCTTATAGTCTTACCATTGAGTTTGAATGCTCCTATGGCAATCATGCTGATATCAAAATCAAAGAAAACAATGAGTGCAACGGAGAGCTTTTTTTTTATTTTTTCCACAATTCATCTAGTCTTCTATCCTTTACCTTTTGCTTTTGTACAAGAGTAGAATAAATTCGGTGGGCAATATACCCAGAAGATAATTACTTGCACCTAGGACATTGTAAACTCTCCAATTCTTTTCACCAAGGTTTGCAATCTTGATACCGGACTCCATGCCAATACCATATTGATAAAATAACAATATGCTTGGTATGGGGTCGGTTCGACATACCGAGACTCAGTACACACCCCCTTTTTTGATATTTGGTGCATCGATACTTGGTACAACCCTTTTCTAAGTTTTGATTTAGTATTAGTATACTGGATGGAATGTCATGCTTTTGACTATTTTTGCTAAAGATCTACTTCTATATATATTAGTAAATATGCTACTATAGGCCAACTCATCAAAGAGAGAGAGAGAGAGAGAGAGAGAGATTTCCTTATATTTACATATTCTTTTTCTTTTATTTATTTATTTATGTATTTTTGCTTCTATTTCTATGAGTCTTTTTCTTTCTATGATCTTTATCATATAAAAGCTTTATGTAGATACAAATTCTACTCTCCTTTGGTTTTGTTGTCATGGAAGACTCCAATGTCGTCGGTTCCTTTGTTTCCTTTCTGAAGACTTTTTTCTTTGCTATCCTGGATGGAAGACTTTGGTTTTGTTGTCATGGAAGATTCCAATGTCGTCGGTTCCTTTTGTTTCCTTTCTAAAGACTTTTTCCTTGCTATCATGGATGGAGACAAAGGAGTGTTCAATGCTATGTTGTCATTGTTCATCCCTTTAAATTAGTTGCCAGTGAGGTCATCTTGTTCATCGGTTCCATTTGGTTTGTATCCTTATCAACCTTTGTCATGAAGAAATCCTCTTCTCTTCTTCCCTTGTTACTTCTTTATCTTCTCTTCTGCTTCTCTCTGTTCCATATTAGGTTTGTTAGTGCCTTTGGAACTGCTGATGGGTCGGAGCAATGGGGATATGTTCAAGTCCGGCCGAGTAATTTCTTCATCTTTCTTCACTGTTCTACATACCTCTTAGTTTCCTAGAAAGGTTTAAATTATAAAAGCTTATGCATCTCTATTCTTCTCTGAGTAATGCAGAAGCTCATATGTTCTGGTGGCTTTACCGGAGTCCACAAAGAGTTGAAAATGCTTCAAATCCATGGCCTACTGTACTCTGGCTGCAGGGTGGACCTGTAAGCCTCTTTTATTATTATTTTTGAACTGAATTAAATTCAGTTCTTATAGATGTTTGAAACCTAGATTCTAATTTGTGGTCATGGCCATTCATGGAAAAAGGGAGGGTCAAGTGTCGGGATTGGGAACTTCCAAGAGATTGGACCTTTGGATACCAGTCTGAAGCCACGGAATTCGACATGGCTGCAAAAGGCTGATCTCCTTTTTGTGGTGAATCTCTTATCCTTACCTCTATATCCATCATTTTTTTTTGTTGTTATGTTTTTCTATTCTTGAATGGCTGTTCATTTTGAAATTGAATATAAATCTTAGGACAACCCAGTTGGCACCGGATACAGCTTTGTTGAGGATGAGAATCTTCTGGTGAAGACTGATTGGGAGGCAGTAGCTGACTTAACTACCCTTCTTAAGAAGCTCTTCAATAAGAACGAAAGCTTACAAAGAAGCCCACTCTTCATTGTGGCAGAATCTTATGGAGGAAAATTTGCTGTGACTCTAGGCATATCGGTTGAAACTTATAGTTGGAGGTATGGATATTTCTCATGCTATGTTATCCTAATTTGCTATTATGGAGATTTAGAAAAAAAGTTAATAATGAGCATTTCAGCATCTCATAATTTAATGTGTTAATAGGAGTTGTCTTGGGAGACAGCTGGATTTCACCAGAAGATTACGTGGTCAGTTGTGAATACTATCTACCTTTGTTTTTAACGAAAGAACCATATGCTAGCCGGCTCTAGTTTCAGAATATAAACTTTCAGTATTCTCTGTTTAGTTCTCGTGGGACCTCTGCTTTTTGACGTCTCATGGCTTGATATGAATGATGCAAACAGATCAAACAGGTTACAATATATTCTTGCCTAAATAATAATGCATAAGAACAGGAGGAAACCATCTAATTCACTAATTTCGTATGTCAGTGTTGCTGAAACGATCAGACAACAACTAGCAAAAGGGCAGTATTATTATGAGGCCACAAGCACGTGCCAAAGTCTGCAGTTTCAGATTAGCAAGGACACTCATGGTGTTGTAAGTAGTCTTGCTGTCTTATTTAAACTCTGGGAACTAGTTTTTAGTCATATAAAGTAGCACTGAGTACATCTTTTTAACTTTTGTTAAATGATTTGCAGAATTTTATAATTTTTTGCCAGACGTTAGTTACTCTATCTCTGGGATGGCAGTCGCATTGATCTTAATAGTTTTATGAATGGTGCAATTAGGGAGAAGCTAAAGATAATCCCCAAGAATGTAACACAGGCTTCAAAATTAGGATCTTTAATGCTCTGAGGAATGACTACATGAAACCCAGGATCAATCAATGAGGTAACCAATCACCTAAACCTTTTTTCAAGGATCTGCTCATGGAGTTCTTGCTCTTGATATTTTGGGAGCAATAATAGTATAGTTGATTAAGGATGGTTAGTGCATCTTATGGAGTGTCATACTCCCTTTTGCAGTGACATTTACCATTTCTTTTTCATCTTTTTAGTGTTACAATACTTCTTGCATAGATCATCCGGGCATTTCCTAAAAGCAGATTGCTTGGTATACTGTCTAACAGGTTGATGAGCTCCTGTCCCTGGGAGTCAAAGTCACGCTATCATGGTTCCTATTCACGCATAGTTTCAACGAAAATAATATTTTAAAGATTATCATCATCCATTCTGATTTTCAATGAATGTGGAACCACCAACAAAAACTTTGCAACCTTTTCTTTTGAGTGAAAAAAATAAAAATTATTTGTAACCTTGATTGAGATGGACATGTTTGTTGAGAGATGTGAGGGCTCTAAACTAGCAAACTGGACATATTTGGATACAGGGGGTGCTTGATGGTGAGAAGCTAAGGAAGATGTCTAAAGTAACATTAATGGAAGCTGTGAGAAAGGATTTGGAATAGCTTATCATAGCCGTTGAGGACAAGGTACTGGTCTACTGGTGTCATACCCATATGTCATGTTAAATGGACCATTCTGCCCCTTTTCTAGGAGAGCATTCTAACTAGGAACATGAAAGGATAATGGACTATCAGTTGACAGTTCATTAACAAATCAGATTCCCAGAGAGAAGTGAAGCCCATCCTCCTAATGCGATGATCTGATGATTCTTCTGCCAACATTGGACGATCAGCAACAGGTGGAAGTGGACAATTAAAGGTTTTGGCTCCAGTCTTGGCAACAAATCCAATGTCCAACAAACTGGAGTTTATTGATTGAAATGAATGAAATGGGCTGAAGTACATAATATAGGAAATGGGCATCGGGCTGTGCTGTAATATGCTTGATAGATATTAGAGAATCTGTTTGAAAGGCCTTGCTAATATTTACATGTACAAAAATACACTAGGAGTAAGGTTTGAATGGCTTCAACAGTCTTGTTGAGATGCTTTCCTTACAAATTTTTCAAACACGTTCCTCTTTCAGATAGCTTAAAATTAGCAACTCTATCAGAAAAAGTAGGTCTAAATCAATTAGAGTAGTAAATTATGTTGTCCTCTATCTCTGCGTACACTAACTTGGGTTTTGTTGGTTGTGTCGGTCTTGCCGAGGTATGGAGATAACTCAGTCCTGCCGAGCTATGCAGGTGGTTAAGTTTGTCCAAGGCATAGCAGCTTTGTTTTTCTAAACGTAATAGCTAACGAGTCAAAATCAAAAATGATCCTAGCCTTTCTCCATATGCACAGATATTAACGCAATGATGACTTTACCCCACATCAACCTTCTTGTTGGATAATTGATCCTAAATACCTAATTTTTTACTCCTTGATATCTCTTGGCTTGCAATCTTTTTTGTCTCTTCATTTGTATTTCTACTTTCACTAAAATTACATTCATGTATTAAAATTTTAGTTCTACTAATCTTAAAACCTTTAGATTCTAAAGTCTCTCTCCAAATCTCTAGCTTAGCATTTACTTCAAATTTAGTTTCATCAATCAATACTATATCGTCTATAAATAACATAAACCATGAGATATCATCTTGAATATGTTTGGTTAATTCATCCATAACTAGTGCAAAAAGATACGGACTTAAGGCAGATCCTTAATGTAAATTTAAGGTAATTGAGAACTCACTAGTTTCTCCTATTGTTATTTTAACAATAGTTTTGCTCTATCATACATATCTTTTATCAATTCTATATACCTTTAGTAACTCATTTTTTCTCTAAAACCCATAAATTATTATCTAGGTACTCTGTCATATGCTTTCTCTAAATCAAAAAAGACCATATTAAGGCTTTTTTTTTCTTTTTCCTATACCCTTCCATTAATCTCCTTAATAGATAAATAGCTTCTATGATCGACCTTCTAGGCATAAATCTAAATTAATTATTTGATACCAAAGTTTTGGCTCTTATTCGATTTTTTATTATTCTCTTCCATAATTTTATTGTATGACTCATCAACTTAATCCTTCTATAATTTGCAGAGTTTTGAATATCACCTTTATTTTTGTATATGGGTATTGGTATATTCTTTCTTCAATCATCCAACATTCTTTTAGTTGCTACAATCATGTTAAATATATTGATTAACCATATGACTCCAATTTCTTCTAAGCTTTTCTAAAACTCAATAGGGATCACATCTAGCCCTAATACCTTTATATTTTTATTTTTCTTAAAGCATTTTTGACCTCGAGTATGCTAAATCTATGATTTTTTTTATTTGTTACTCCTAGGTTATCACGTCATTTTACCCTTAAATTTACTAAATTACTTTTAATATTTTTTAAAATAACTTTTCATCTTTCTTTTATCTCTTCTTTTTTTATTAAGACTCTTTCATCTTCATCTTTAACATATTTAATATAGTCAAATCTTTTTTTTTTTTCTTAGTTTAAGATCTTTTATTTTCTTTCTCTTAGTTTTGCTAATTTATATATAGTATTTTTACCTTTTTTTTCTGGTATATAGTCTATTGTATAAATCATCATAAGCTTTAAGTTTGGCATTACTAACCATTTTTTTAACTTCTTTCTTTACATTCCTATACTTTTAAGACTTCTTTTATCTCTAGTCTCTTGCCAAATTTTGTAGTTTGTCCTTTTTAAGCTTAATGACATCTTGAACTTTCTTGTTTTACCATCAAATTTCTTTTCCTAATAGTCCTACCTTTTTGATTCTCCTAAAACCTTAGTAGATTTACCAAAGAAGAAAATGATAAGTTAGGATCACCATTTATATTCATAGTTATTTATCTTACTAACTTTTCTTTAAATAATTCTAGTTTTTCTTCTTTCAAATTTCACTAATTAATTTTCATATTAATAGTCTTATGTTTTACCCTAAATTTCATTTTTATCCTTTGTATGCTATCATTATCCTATATTATGAAGTTAAATTTTCTTTTAAAATAACTTTACAGATTTTAACTTTACAGATTTTGCATGTTCTTTTATCCATCTGGTTAATAAAAATTTTATTTAACTTTTATTAGATCTACTTTTAAATGTTATTAAATGTTCATCTCTCATTTTAAAATAAATATTTGTTATCATAAGATCATACGCCATTGCAAAATCTAATATACTTACGCTTCCTGTTTTCAAATCCATACCCTCCATGTACCATTTCATACGTGTCCATTAAAATCTCTTCTCCTTATGATATTTTTGTATTGCTTCGCCTGTATCTTCCAAAAATTTTATCTTAATACTTATGATGCATATGTACTTATATTAATTATATTATTTTTAATTATAAATTTTAGTAATATAATTTGATCTTCCTTCCTAATCATCTTAACAACAAATTCCTTAAAATTTTTATTTATAATTATTTCTACTTCATTTCTATTTTTATATTTTTTAATTCAATATAATTTATAAAGAATGTTATTTTTACTGAATGAACAAATAATATTTTATTATTCAAGTTGTATGAACAAATATTATTTTTCGTTCAAGCTGTATCCAATTCGTTTCTTGTAGACCAGAAAAGCCAAGCTGGATGGAAGGCTGTTGCATGATTCCAACTCTTGTAGCATTGTCAAAATCATTTTGAAGGCGGTTGCAGGATAAACTCTTGTAGTACTGTCAAAATCTCTACAGTTGCATGATATTGGACTCTTGTAGCATTCTCAAAATCCCTAGTCAATTGATAGCTGTACTCTTAAGGGAATCTATTCCTTACCACCCCCCAACCAAGCTGCTGCATGAACGCGCCAATCCAAATAAAAATTCATAAAAGCAAATCTTATATAGAATACTCTCTGATTTATCATATGCATTTGAAGAAAAGTTGGCACTAGATTTAAACCTTAGATTGTATGGAAAGCAAAACAAGCCGAGGCATCCAGCGTGCGTCTGTGCAAACCGTGGTGTATCCATTACAAAATGCATGCATTCCCATTACAAGCTTTACCGAGACCTGAAGCCGAGCGTAAAAATCTGAAATGGCTCACACTAAATGATATCCTGATGATTAAACTGTAGCTGATATGGTCATGTCACCATCCTAAACCTCCATCATACAAAACAGACATATAAGCTGGAGCCAGCATTTTACCTACATCCTGGTTGAAACTAAATAAAGTCTACAAAAGATGGGAGAAAACAACAGATGCGTGCGCATGTGCACACGTACAAACATACACGTACACATATAATGCAGCATATAAAGAGTCAGCTGGAACTCGCCAGATCTCAAAAAGAAATAATCAAAGCACAGAAGCATGCATCTGCACATTAAGATCAGAGTAACCAAGGAATAATTCACTGTTCATATGTCCGCAACATCAAGCAAAAAAATCAAAAATAAGCTAAATAAAAATAACACAAGACGCAGTTATCACCCAGCTTATTTAACACTATGGAGATTTGATGGCAGAAAATGCCAATCATCATCCCCCCAGTTGTATGCATCTTCATCTGACGGATGCGCACATGGTGGTTCATTAACCTCAGCTTTGCTTGTTAGCGTAGCTATCAGGCTCATCATCATCAACCTTGAAATTGTCATCCAATAAGTCCTCTTGGCTGACATTCTCAAGACCAGCATCCGCACTACTGCCATTGTCCGCGGCACTGCTCCCTCCATAAACACCTGCTGCAGCACCACCACTGACACCACTATCACAAGAGGCACCACTGACGTAGTCACTACCACCACCTCCGGAACACTGTAGCCTTCACCACCACTGCTACCACCATAACCACCAGTATTTCCACCACCATAACCACCTCCACTGCCGTAACTGCCACCTCCACCATAGCCACCAGCACCACCTCCATATCCCTCTCCACCACCATAGGCACTGCCACCATAGCCGCTGCTGCCACCACCATAGCCGCCACCACCTGCCGCCGCCATAGCCGCCACCACCGCCGCCGCCGCCACGAAATCCTGTCCTCTCTGTAGCATAGTTGACTCTTATCATCCGGCCATGAAGATCCTTAAATGGTTAAAAATGAGCAAAAAAAAAAAAAAGATCAGTCATGTCAGAAGATGAAAAACTATATTTAGATACAAACACATATTGACAAAACTGGCACATTTTCCCATGTCATAATGCAAGTGTACCGATTGTCTTGCATCTCTAATCCAGTCTAGACAATTGATAACAGTGCAGTCTACAAGTAGTTTTCATTCAGAAATATCCAGATATGGTGAAAAAAGATGTTCGTATTTATATTAAAAAGATGAAGCACCAGATTTTAGCTAGAAGATAAAGACAAAGCAAAGTTTATGCACCACATAATCTCATGTAAGAACTCATCAAATGGTCAATGTCCAAAACTTTTTTAACCTTTTGACTCTGGCTTGCATGGAACTTAACAATACATGGTATGTGAGTTTCAAGCCAGAGCAGCAAAATGGTCACTAAATACAGTCTTAACAAACTAACCATAGTCTTGAAAACAAAGCAAATTCGCATGCTATGCACAATTTATTACCTCCAATTATGTCAAGTTGAAGACTTGAATTGTTCAGCATTTTCATGCTGTCTTAGAACATGAAAGCATAATCAACAACACAATTCTGTTTTCTGAACATAATCTAACATGCCGATGCCCACCTAAAACCAGATGCTTTAGCAGAGCAAAAATCACAATTCAATGACATCCAGCATGCTGCATATTGTCGGGTTCCCGTATCCAGCTTTGATAAAAAATTGTCCTCCTTTCCCAACTGTAAACCCCAACTAAGAACAATCCAGTCAAAAGAGGCAAAGCCTTCTTGTATAGCAACTTCAAACCGACAAAGCAAATATTGCTTCATGATGATATGGACATGTCCAGCATGGGCAGTGATGATGCCCGATCACCTTGAGCTGACATCCTTGAGCGTCAATTGATGCACCATGAATCCGCTGAAAAAGCTTTACTTCGGCTTCAAGACCTGCAAGAAGTCCTAGGGACCAGATATTCCGGTAGGGATCCATCATTGGAATCTCATGATGAGTTAAGACCTTTACAGATAGAATGTCAGAGCTGACTGGACTAAATCCGCATCTTCTGATTCAGGGTGATTGAAACTTTACAACAAGTAATCGCCTTTTGAGGCTTATTTAGCCAGAGTCATTAAATCTCCCTAATGACTTTTTGTGCTTCATTGGTTTGAAGGTTTGTGACTTCCTGATGTATTATGACTTTTGAAGCTCCATCTGACCAGGGCCATTAATGCTGTCTGATGGGTCATGACTTTTGGGGCCTTATCTAGTTAGAGTCATTAATGTTGTGTGATGAGCCGCTACTTTTTGAGGCTCATGCTGGAACCGACGGTTCCTGTCTTATTAAACCGATATGGATCCAGGATAGTGGATGAGTCTAACTTTGCCCATGTGGCGCGCCAGCTTATGCTAGAACTGATGGTTCCTGTCTTATTAAACCGATATAAATCAAGGATAGTGGATGAGCCCTGCTTTGCCCATGTAGAGGCTTGTTCGGGAAGCTGGGACGAACCATGAAGATAAGCCAGAAGGGGCATCGATGCCGCTCAGGAGCCGAAGCCACCTAGGAACCGCCTTTGTAGCCGGGGCCATCCAGGAGCCGCCTCGAGCCGCCTAAAGACCGCCTTTGTAGCCGAAGCCACTTAGGAATCGCCTTTGTAGCTGTCCCCGCCGTCAGATAGTTTCTGGCTATTAATTCTCACGTGGCTTTTACCGGCCACATCATATGCCCCCTCGCTTCTGAGTCTTGGCGCTCACGCACGCAACGCTTGCCAAGAGAAAGGAGCGTAAAAAAAATTCCCATTTAATTGGATCTCGTGCGTCGTACACTAATGAAGGTGGGCACGTATCCCTAGAGAAGTAGTCTCCTCAAAATCCTTTCGTTATTTAAAGAACAGTATTAGGTGTAGCGCAACCAGCGGGAGGATTGAGAAAAACGCCTCGTGACTAGCAAAAAAGGTGAGGCATCATAATTGGATTGCTCTGGCAGTGTCCCATCATTGGGTATAGATTATGCCCCCTCTGTAATCTGCGGGCTCGTAGCTCTACTTTTTATAATGGGCGGGACTTTCGAAATTTGGGGATTAATACTGTCCCACCCGTCTCCTTAATCTTCTAGTACCTTCATTATCTTCTCCATATTTTCTTCACCCTCTGAATACTGAGTTTTTTTTTTTTGCTTTCATTCCTTTGATTCAAGGTCAGCTTCTTTTGCCTTTCTGTCTTTTCTTTTCTTCCTCATGGATCCCCGTCCCGATAAAAAAGGTAAAAAAACCTTTGGTCGAACCATCTAGGGAGAAAATCCTTTAGGCCCGTCGCCAGGCTCCTGGTGGCGTCTCCATCCATAGTCGCCCAGCGACCGCTGTCCCAACTTCGACTAGGGCATCCTCTCCAGCACCTAGGGCTTCTCCACCCCCTAGGGCTTCTCCTCCACCCCCTAGGGCATCGTCTTCATCATCTCGCTCGGCATCTCCGATTTTCGAGTCTGAACCCATAGGTCCAAGGGGGATATGCTGTACCATGAAGGACTGGAACATAGGAAACCTTAGGATGAAGTACAACATACCCGATAGTGTGTCTGTCCACGCCTTGGCATTGTGACAAGGTAACCTGTGGCCGGTCCGGTGGAGTCGCTCTGTATAAGGAATTCTTCAGGAGTAGACTTTGTCTCCCTTTTCACCCTTTCTTTATGAACCTTTTAGATAGGTATGATCTCGTCCCGACGCAGTTAACTCCGAATTCCATTCGGATCATTTACGCCTTCATAGTTCTCTGCCATTTTCATGGGGCTCCTACCCGAGTCTCCCTATTCCGGCCTTGTATAAGCTCTGGAATCCTAAGAAAATGGGTGGTGGAGCTTTGCTTCCCAGCCTAAAAGAGCCCTCAAATTAGATTTACCATCTAAGGTTAAGGAATGAAAGTCTCAATTCTTTTATGTTCATGTAGAGAGAGCGAGGACATACTGGAGATTCCCTGACATCATTTCCCAATAAGAACTCAATCATAGAAGAAAGAGACCGAAAGCTTTTCAACGCCCTCATGTCTTTTATCATCACCCCCCGTGCGGTGTTACTATCGGAGGATAACCTCCACAAAGCTCTCGCAGCACCGGCGTCGCCATCACTAGCACCTAGTGAGCGCCACCTTCCCCGATTACTAGCAGCAGCATTTTTTTTTTTTTTGAACTCTATTTGTGCAGAGATGAGGTTCCCCCCCCCCCCCCCACTTCCTTGCGGAGGGCCTTAAGAGAAGAAAGAAGGCCGCATCACTAGTGGGAGCGGCGTCCAAGAAGCCTCGGCAGACAGAGCAAGGCGGGTCACCCCGACCCTTCGCAGCTTCATCCATGGCTCCTGAGGTCACCCTGGTGAGGGAATTGAGAAGGGAGGATCCCCCGTCGAAACGTCCGTGGCAGGGATTCCTTTTGCTGAGGCTGAGGCGAAGCCGCCGAGAGAAGGACCCTCGGCCCCCACCGAATCCGAGGGTGAGGCCACGCCAGAAGCGAGACCAGCGACACCTCCAGCGCGAGGAACTGGAGATGACCACTCCTCGGCCGCTCATCCAACTTCAGAGGAAGCGGGGGTGTCACCCAACGACGTTCCTCTCAGCCAGCCATTTAGGGCCACGGCGATGCATCAAGGCCGTTTGGCGGAGCGCCTTCTAAGTCGCTCGACTCTTCCCAACTTTCAGGCTAGCTTCGCCGTCAGCCGTTGGAGAAGTCCCTTGATACCCTCTTCACCGTTGTCCTCCATCTAAGTATGCTAATCTTTACCCCTTTGATTGAACATAGGCTATATTCTAACCATTAATGTGCGCAGGTATGCAACGGTATTTTTGTCCTTCAGGATGCCTGCACCGAAATCTCCGGCAGTCGCAGGTGCGCCCAATCCGAGCTGACTACCCTTAAGGTTCGAGTTGATGAGTTGACCCATAAACTATCCGAGGTCAGGGCTCCGGAGGCGGCGGTGTCTGGTGCACTGCAAGCCGCCAAAGAGGAAGGCCGATCCCACAAGGTCCGAGCCGAGGAGGCTGAAACGAAAGCCAGAGCTGCCGAGGCCAAGCTGGCCAAAGCCATGTCAAGGCTAAGGCCAACAGAAGAGAAATTTGGGGATGCCCTCCTTAGAGCATATTATGCTGAGGATAGGGCGGACGCAGCTGAGTCTGAAGCCCGGGCCGCCATGGAAAAGCTGGCTTCTGCCGAGGCGGAGGTTCGGGAAGTTTTAAAAAAGTTGACCACCGTCGAGGCTCAGGCTATGGAGAAGGTGGCAGCTGCCCAGGTCGAGGCTTTAATGAAGGTCAGCACCGCCGAACACTGAGCACGGGAGGCCATGGAACTCTATAAAGGTTCCACAAATTTTGCCGCTGAGTTCAGCGAGGCGGCCATCGACGCCTACGCTCAAGGTTTTAAGAAGTGTAAGGAAAAAACCCTCGAGCCTATAAATTAAGTGGCTTTGAAGACATTCAGCATGAGGATGAGGATGAGAGTCTGGACGGTGGTGGCGCTGAGGATGGGCCAGGACTCGCCAAGTCTTAGGTTTAGTTTCTTTCTTCTTCTTTCTACAATATCTTGTGATCCAACCAACGTTGGTAATGGAAAGGCATCTTTAATAGCAACACCTCTTGCCCGAATTTCACAACTTCTTTGTTAGCAATGCTTTGGTCTTTTGAGCAATCACACTTTGGCTTTTGGCTTTTGAGTTTAATCAAAATATGCTTCCATCTTTGTAAATATACTTAGAACATGGATGGCTTAACATGTGGTCTTCATAGGGGCGTTTAGGTTCGTATTTGCATCTTAGGCTTTTGCCGAGGTGATCGGCATCGATCGTCACCTTAGGGTATCATATCCTTAGGGTTTTTTGCACCGGCTCAAGAGTTTGACTTGGAGCCGCCGAGACCACAGGACTTAAACCACCAAGGGTTTCTCGCGCCGGCCCGAAAGTTTGACTCGAAGCCGTCGAGACCACAGGACTTGAACCACCATGGGTTTCTCGCGCTGGCCCGAGATGTCTATGATCTCGGGACCGCCAAGGTCCTTTTGAAAACTGCCACGAGGTTTCTCGCGCCGATCCGAAAGTTTGACTCGAGGCCGCTAAGACCATAGGACTTGAACCACCGGGGGTTTCTAGCACCGGCCCGGGGTGTGTGATCTCGAGACCGCTGAGGTCCTTTTGAAAACTACCATGGGGGTTTCTTGCGCTGACCTGGGGTGTCTAAGATCACTAGACCGCCGAGGTCCTTTTGAAAACTACGACGGGGGTTTCTCGCGCCGGCCCAAGGTATCCATGATCTCGGGACCGCCGATGTCCTTTTGAAAACTTTTAATTTGAATAGAGAAATAGGATCAAAAACTCTCTTTTTATAATTATTGGCCAAGTACACTCACTATTGGTAATATCGGCCAAGATTGTTCGTATTCCAAGTACGCGGAATCGGCTGTCCATCTATCCATTCAAGTCTGTAAGCTCCTTGATGAAGCACTTTCGTGACCCGATAAGGTCCCTCCCAATTTGGGGATAGCTTGCCTCCTTCATTCGATGTAGATATTTAATCTCTCCTAAGGATTAGGTCTCCAGGGCGGAACATTTTGGAACAAACCTGGGCATTGTAATATTTTGCTGCTCGTTGGCGAAACATGACCATCCTGAGCCGCGCAAGATCCCAGATTTCGTCGATGAAATCGAGATTAGCCCTTAGATGATCAGAGTTGTCTTCGTTTTTATATAACTCCACTCGGGGAGTTAAAGACCAATCTCCACCGGGATAACCGCTTCAGATCCGAAGACGAGGGTGAAAGGAGTCTCTCCCGTGGAAACTCTGGGAGTCGTATGATATGCCCACAATACGCTTGGGAGTTCCTCCACCCATCTGCCTTTAAGCTCATCCAATCGAGTTCTGAGTTCTTGAAGGATGGTCCGATTCATAACTTCTGCCTTCCCATTAGTTTGTGGATGTCCAATAGAAGTGAATCGGTGACAGATGTCCAGCTCGGTGCAAAAGACTTTGAATGCCGAATTATCGAACTAGTAACCGTTATCGGTGATCACGGTATGAGGTAGACCAAACCAACAGATGATAGATTTCCAAAAGAATGCCTTCACCTTACTTTCAATGATCTTGGCCAACGCCTCGACTTCGATCCATTTGGTAAAATAGTCAATGGCGACCAGTAAAAATCTTCGTTGTCCTGCAGCCGAGGGAAACGGTCCAAGAATATCCATTCCTCATTGAGCGAAGAGCCACGAAGCACAAAGCGGGCTCAATTGAGAAGCTGGTTGTCGCTAGATATTAGAACACGAACTTGGTAGACCTCCACTTAAGCAGTCTGGCTTTTGTGGGATTGGTAGGGAGAGTACCGTCGATAAGGTAGCGAATATAAGTATCCGTTCATGTTGGTTCTTGCATAATCGGTACAATCTCCTTTGTCGAGTCGATACTCAGGCTTTCAGTGTTCGACATACGTCCTCCCCAAACTATCGTTCGCCGAGGTGGCTAGCCGCGATAATGTGTCAGCTCTAGCGTTTTCGCCTCTGGGAATGTAGCTAATAGTGAAGTAAGCCAATGAGAAGGTTAGCGACTTAACCTTATTTAGATATCGAGACATGATAGGATCTCGAGCCTCATACTCTTTAGTGATATGTCCGAAGACGAGCTAAGAGTCGGTGAAGGCCCTGAGGTATTTTACTCCGAGCTCTTGGCAAGCTTGATTCTGGCCAGTAAGGCCTAATATCCAGCTTGATTGTTTGTAGCCTTGAAAAGGAATCGAAAAGCATACTCCAATATGACGCCCTCTAGATTTGCTAGGATAAGACCAGCTCCACTTCTTTGAGAGTTAGGCGCCATCGACATAGAGAATCTAGGTTTCCGCCGAATCTTCCTCAGCGTCTGGGCACTTCATAGGGACGTCTTCGATTTGCTCCTCCATCTAGGTACACTGTACTAGGAAGTCCACCAATACCTAGGACTTTAGGGCAGACTAGGACTGAAATGAAAGATCTAATTCTCCTAGTTTGACGGCCCACTTAGCCAAGCGACCAGAAGTGTCAAGACATGCCAGGATAGCTCTAAGAGGCTGGTCCATGACGCTGGGCAGAGACGATCAAAGCAAAAATAATCTTTTCAGTTCTGGAATACCTGTCAACCTTACGTAAAGCTTTAAAGAAGGGCAGGCATCTCTCAACTGATCTAGATAGGAATCGGCTCAGAGCGGCTACTCTTCCGGTGAATCGTTGCACTTTCTTCTTACTGGGGGTCACTAGGAAACCCAAGAATTTTTCGACAGTGACACCAAAGGTGCATTTACGAGGGTTGAGCCTAATTTGATGGCTCCGAAGATTGTTAAATGTCTCCTCCAGGTCAGCAACATGGTTGGCGATGCAGGTGCTCTTAGTCAACATATCATCCACATACACCTCCATATTGCGCCCAATTTGGTCTCTAAAAACCTTATTCATCAACATCTGATAGGTGGCTCCAGCGTCTTTCAACCCGAAAGGCATTACTTTATAGCAGTAGATACCCTTCTATGTGATGAAAGAGGTGTTTTCTTCATCCATTGGATCCATCCTTATTTGATTATACCCAAAGAAGGCATCCATAAAATGAAGAAGCTCATGGCCAAATGTGGAGTCCACCAGCTAATCGATTCGTGGCAAAGGAAAACCATCTTTGGAACATGCTTTATTGAGATCAGTGAAGTCGATGCAGATCCGTCAGCTTTCACTCGCCTTTCGGACCATGACCACGTTAGCTAGCCAATTTGGATATTGATCCTCTCGAATGTGGCCTCCAGCAAGTAATTTGTTAACCTCTTCATCTATGGCTCTTTGCCACTCAAGGACAAAACTTCTCTTCTTATGGACGAGCCGATACTTTGGATCAACATTGAGTTTATGAGTTATCACCTCCGAAGGGATGCCAAGCATGTCTGATGTTGATCATGCGAAGATATCCAAATTTAACCGAAAGAAAGGAGTTGATTCTTCATTTCTAGAGGAAGTTTGTCAATTTGCACAACTTTCATAGGATCATCCCCCAGCGGATAAAGATAGTAGGCGCTCAGCTCTCTTCTTTCAGACTCTCTGGGGTCAAACAACATCGAGGTCGATGGAGTCGCCATCTCTTAAGGGCTACGAGCCATGTGATAGCATAACTGTGCAAGATTTTGTTCCCTGCGCATCTCGTCGATCCCTCCATTGGTAGGGAACCTCATAAGTAAACGCCTAGTGGATATCACCGCGTTCAAAAGGTTCAAACCAGGCCGACTGAGTATGACGTTGTACGCTAATGGTACCCGAGCCAACAAAAACCTCATTAGAACCGTACTTTGGCATGGTGGTGATCCCGCAGTAACCGACAAGGTGATCTCACCTTCGACTCTTACTGTGTCTCCTGTAAAGCCGACTAGAGGTGTGATCATTGGTTGTAAAGAATCAAAAGATAGACCCGTTCGAACAAAAGCATCATAGGTAAGTATGTATGCTGAACTCCCACTATTTACAAGTATTCTTTTTACAGGATGTTTAGCGATCGTCATAGAGATGACTACGCTATCATCATTCAAATTGCCCCTCCCCTCTAACTCCCCTTCAAGAAAGGGGTTTACATCTTCTACTCCCTCATTTCTCCTTGGTCTTTTAGAGGACAAAGCCGCTCCCCATGAAAGGATACCCACCGTCCATTCTGTTGGAGTACTGTCAATGTTGGCCTGAACATATGGGGGCCCCATCAGAGCTGGGATGGTCGAAAGTCCTCCCTTCTGAATGAACTTTTCAAGATAGCCCCTATGAATAAGCTCTTCAATGGCACGCTTCAGGTTGCAGCACTCTTCAGTATCATGGCCATAGTCCCTATGAAAGCAGCAGTAGCAACTCCTGTCGCGAGCCTCAGTGGGAAAGGGCGATGGAGATAAGGCTCACTTTCGTCTCCATGAGGAAATGAGATCTAGGGGCAAAGAGAGGTGTATAGCTTTCTTCTTTGGGGGTCAGGTTCCAGCGCCGATCGTCTGACCGGCGCGAAGGCTCAGGCTTCTTGAGAGGGAGCCTGCTCGGCTCTTCATGAGCCGGCTTCTTGCCGGCTCCCTATCAGCGGTTCCTCCAAGTGAAATCAGCTTCATCGACACGAATATACTTATATGCACGGTCCAGGAGTTCGGCATAGGAACTAGGGGGCTTTTTGTCTAAAGAATAAGTGAAGCAAGAGGAACGAGTCCTCGCTTCAAAGCCAGGGTGGCCACGGCATCATCCAAGTGATACACCTCGAGGGCCGCTGCCTTGAATCGGGCTATGAAGTCTTTTAATAGTTTCTTTCTGTTGAACGAAGAATAGACTGTCAGCCACTTGAGGGATCTTCCGACAGGCATCAAACTGTGCCAAAAAGACTTTCTCTAACTGTCGAAGGAGTCAATGCTGCACAAAAGTAAACGAGAATACCAAGCACGCGCAGCTTTCCGGAGAATAGCAGAGAAGGCAATACATAGGAGGGCGTCTGTTGCTCCTTGGACTTGCATGAGAGATTTATAACTCTAAGTGATCTAGGGGATCCGTGGTACCATCATAAAGATCCAGCTGGGGAAGACGAAACCAATGAGGTATAGGTTCCTCCATAATCCGATAAGGGGGGCGAGTATCATATTTCACCCACTGTTGGTTATTAAGCTTCTGGCTAAGGTCCTTCAAGCGTCGATCCTGCTCCTCTAGGCGTCTCTCCATCCGGTCATTAAAGTCTTCACCTGTCGATTCAGATGATGAAGAGGAAGAGTAATGAGGCTGATAATAGTATGAGCTTTTGGGTTCCTTCCCCCATGCAACTGCCGGAGTGAAGGATGAGAGGTCGAGACCTCTTGGAGGTTTCCCGATGATGATGCCTGGATGAAGCTTGGTGATGGTGATGCTCCTCCGAGGAAGGTCTTCTGTAAGCAGACTGTTGACTAGCCGATGCAACAGTTGTGGGTGGCATGGGAGGTCTAGCCTACTGTTGAGCAGTCGCTGGTCGTTGCTCCTGCAACTCAGACTACCCTGATGAGAGCTTGGACCTGCTGAGGAAGATTAGCCACTGCTCTTGTAGGGTAGCTGAGACCAGTGATGATGAAGGGGTAGAAAAGTTGGCCTCTGGCTGCTCGACATGATGGGGATGCCCCCCAGCGGAGCTAGAAGAAGCTTCTTGAGCATGCGTTGCCTCTATTGGCACTTAAGGGAGATGCTCGATCACCTTGAGCTAACGTCCTTGAGCGTCAACTGATGCACTGTGAATCTGCTGAAAGAGCTTTACTTCGACTTCAAGACCTGCAAGAAGTCCAACCGGATATTCCAACAGGGGCCCTTCGACGCAAGTTAGTAATCAGATCATCACTGCAAGCTTGAGAAAGTTTGAAAGAGATAGATAGATAGATGGGTCTGAGAATTGGTTGAGTCCCCCTCTTATGCCCTCCTCTTTCCTGTTTTATTAGTTTTTTGAGTCTGCATGGCTTGTTCACTAAGATTGAAATCTCATGATGAGTTAAGACCTTTACAAATAGAATGTCAGCTGGTTGAACTAAATCTGCATCTTTTGATTCAAGGTGATTGGTACTTTACAGCAGGTAATCGCCTCTTTTTGGGCTTCACTTGTTTGGAGGTTTATGACTTCATGACATATTATGACTTTTGGAGCTCCATCTAACCAGGGCCATTAATGTTGTCTAATGGGTCATGACTTTTGGGGCCTTATCTAGTCATAGTCATTAATGTTGTCCGATGAACCGCTACTTTTCGAGGCTCATGCTAAAACCGACGGTTCCTATCTTATTAAACTGATATGAATCAAGGATAGTGGATGAGTCCGACTTTGCCCATGTGGCGCGCCAGCTCATGCTGGAACCGACGGTTCCTGTCTTATTAAACTGATATGGATCAAGGATAGTGGATGAGTCCGACTTTGCCCATGTGGCGCACCAGCTCATTCTGGAACTGACGATTCCTGTCTTATTAAACCGATATGAATCAAGATAGTGATGAGCTCGGCTTTGCCCATATAGAGGCTTGCTCGAAAAGCTGGATCGAACCATGAAGATAAGACAGAAGGGGCATCAATGCCGCTCAGGAGTCGGGGATGCCTAGGAACCGCCTTTGTAGCCGAAGCCACCCAGGAGCCACCTCGGGCCGCCTAGGGACCGGTTTTGTAGCCGAGGCCCCCTAAAAACCGCCTCGGGCCGCCTAGGGACCGCCTTTGTAGCCGAGGCCCCCTAGGAACTGCCTCGGACCGCCTAGGGACCGCCTTTGTAGCCGGAGCCATCTAGGAACCGTCTCGGACCGCCTAGGGACCGCCTTTGTAACCAAAGCCGCCTAGGGACCGCCTTTGTAGCCGGAGCCGCCTAGGAATCATCTCGGGCCACCTAAGGACCGCCTTTGTAGCTGTCCCCACCGTCAGGTAGTTTTTGGTTATTAATTCTCACGTGGCTGGGTAGAACTAAGACCAATGGCTCCAGAACTAAGATTGACGCACAATGGTCTACATTTACTGCTTAACCCTTAGAACTACCTTTTTATCCTTTTTCTTTAAAGAAAGAGGGAAGGAAGACGGGATGGAGATGGATGGTGTTGGTGCAAAGATTTTAACACCAAACTCCAATGACTGTTAAGGCTTGTGCTTGCTCCATTAATTTAAAAGATTGCATCCAGCAAAGGAGACCCTACCTTAAATGGTAAGAATGCTGCACAATGTATAACATTATCATGTTTGAAGTGAAGCAAGTAAGAGACCGGTACATGGGTGGAGATCCTAACATAAGGTTGCCTCACAACATTCTAAAGAATCAACTAAGCGACCAATGACATGGAGATCCTAACACAGAACTGTGCATATGCTAATAATATCATCATGTTTGTGAAGTAGCTGACTGGTAATAGAGATGCCATGCAAACAACATAAATCAGCCTATTTTCCATGTAATAAATTATATGGGATGAGTCAATATTAAGCCAATACAATGGTCCTAAAAGTCCACAGACGGCCAATATAAACTATTCTAATGACCTGAGAAAACACTTGATCCTCATAAATGACAATTTTTTAAACCATTTGCTTTGACTTTTCCACATTTTTAATAGTCACCTCTTACCATGTACCAACCTTGAAATAGCACTTCTATGATATGAAAGAAAAAAACCCAAACCTTCAAAATTTTAAGAAAATATGCTGTAAAAATTTTAATTCAAGTAGAGGAGAACATAACCCTATACAGAAAGTGCAAACCTTCATCCATAGCTCAATTAGACAGTTGGCACCTAACATGCAAATTGTTTAGGAGAAATGGTTGATAGTAGTATTTCATCAATTTGAACACGATTTTTAAAAATTGGTATCACTAAATTAGAGGGAATTATAAGCATACCAAAAACTAAATCAATTGAAATTAAAAAAAGATTCCCATTTGAAAACATCATCAACACATCTTCAAGTCTCATATGTTCGTTTATTTTCATATTCTTCTCTTGTAAAACATAAGCAAATGATCTTTTTCATTATCATGAACAGATAACTAGAAAATTCTGATAGAGATAACAACAGTCAAGTAGTACAGCTTTGTTATGAAGCAGCTTAAATAATACAGTTACAATATACACTAGGATCCACATATGATGAACATTAACTCCCAAGGAAAAAGTGGTAAAAGAAATCTTTTGCCAAAGTCACTATAAAGGAGAAGAGTAATGGAGTCTGTTTCCAAATAAGAATAAAAGAAGAGTGTTGTCCGTAAAGAACAAAAGAGATGGAAAAGAATACATTGCATGGAGTCAAAAAAGGTGCAGATCCCATGGTAGAGTGGAACTGTGTTGAGACACCCCAAGCAGAGAACTAGGTTGTGAAGAAGGCGTATGGGAATAAAATAGCACATGATGTGGAAGATAAGCTGCATTTCTGATAAAATTTAAAATGATCCACAATGAGTATCCTAACAGATGAATACAAAACACCAATAGCAAGCGAGAATCATTTGGAATAGTGGCTTGTGAACATGTAGCACATGCCACAATTAGCCCACTTCATGAGGGTGCTCCATCTTCAACATAAAAAGTTGGAGTGTAGGAGGGTTAGAATTTAAAACTTGGACCATAGTGGAAAAAGGTATTCAAAACGATTTCCCCATTCAAAAGACTTGCCTCTAAATACAATTTAGTAATAAAGCATACCTATGAAACCAACAATATAGAATGAGTAGCTCTTATTGTTTGTTTATGCAATATATCATAATTCCTTTATATATCCTCTTTAAGCCTACTCAACCTTCTCTTACATATCCCGTTTAAGCTTATGAATAAATCATATCCATATCTAAAGATATTGTAATACCTTGTGCTACTTAATGCATTTTTCTGAAGCAATAATAAATATCAATCAAAATTTTAAGGCTGTATGAACTGTATAAGTCAGAACTTTGCATGTTCCATGATTTCCCGGATAATTACTCAACTTTCCACTGATTTTTATCAAGATGAAAAAAGAATACCACTAATTATTCTGCACATTTCAGAGGAAAATAAGGTTTAACTGATTGAGAATATAAATTCATTTCTAGTCACAACAAAGCTCACTTGCAGATTATTTTAAACAACTATGAAAAAACATTGCCAACACTGAAGCCCACTCATATTTCTCCAAGGTCTGATTAATATGCAAGAAGCTATCAAAATAGAAGTACCTTTCCATCCATTCCAGAAATGGCAGAAGAGGCTTCCTCACTAGATGTAAAAGTTACAAAACCAAATCCCCTGGACCTACCAGTCTCTCGGTCATTAATGACTCTAGCTGGGGGAAAAAAGGCAACATCTCAGTTAGTTCATCAGCATGGCAAGCAAATTGTTAACAAATAACAGAAAAAGATGGCATGCCTTCCACAACTTCACCAAAGCTGGTGAATGCATCTCCCAGACTCTGATCATCTGTGCCATACGAGAGTCCTGGAGGGGAGATGTAGAAATATAGTAACATTTAGGTACATGAAATTGATGACTCTGAAGAAAGAATTGGCAGGAATTCATGACAAACCTCCAACGAAGACTTTTGAGGATGACATACATCGTATTGCTTGGTACATTGATAGATTGGAAGTTGTAACTTTCTTAAAGAGATTCCCAATTTTATTGGCAAGAGCCATTGTTTATAACCTGAAGCAAAAGGAACAGTTAAGGGAGCACAAAGAAGTAAATAATTAAATGTAACCCTTCAACACTATCCTTTACAAGGATCCAAGTTTTGTACTCTAGTAACTCTAGTACTTTGGTATTCAATTGAACCAATCATGTCAAAATAAATAAGGATCAGTCTTTTAAGAAGCTATCAAAGTCCAACCATGGAACGCATAGATTGAACAGAGTACACTACAAAACAGAGGAACCGAACCAGCAAAACAAATAAGCACATTTAAGCATGCCCTAAGAGGACATCATATCAAACAAAACAAAAAATGACTCTATTGTAGAAACACCCAAAAAAGGCTCCTTGAATTGATTAAAGGAGTCAAAGAATGTCCAATCATCATAGTTTTACAAACCATCCTATCACAGAATGTATTGGCAATGATCAAAGTGTAATGTGATCCGGAACATCATCATCAGAAGCTACAGGATAACTGAATCAAAAATTAGAAAAGCCAACAACTCATCACTATAGCTAGCTAGCCCACGCGCATCACAAGAAATATTAAGAAACATCAATAATTTAAGAAATTCAGCAGCAACCAAGCACTGGCCAAATATAAGTACATGATTTTTTTTGAAAAAAAACTAAAATGATTCTTTTACAAATGGTGCCCACCAGCATCAGGATTATTCAGAACACTCTCTGTCATGCTTTATAACAATGTCAACCTGCCCACTCTTACATTAAACTATTCAAAAGCCTTACCAAAACTACAATCTACAAGTCTCCAACCACATACAATCAATATAACATTCTTACTGTTGAAAAGTAAATGCAAGAGTGGATGGCCAAATTGAGTGTCACCGCAAATAAAGGATGTGTGCCCTATTCATTTCTAAGGTCTAGTGAAATCATATCAAGCAAATAAACCTCGACAACTAAAAGCAGCATCGTTAAAGGAGGAATAAAGGGAATTCAACAAGCCAGAATCCTCCAGATTCATCTAATTTTATCATCTCTGTAACAACAAGAGCTTCTCAAACCAAAACCCTCCTCCTCAATATAGGCAGCAATAGATTTAACAAAAAATAAAAAATAGAAGATAGATAATACTAAGAAATCAATCACTGGGGATGTCTTAAGAGCAACCAAAAGGAGAATCTATAAAATACTCTTCCAAAGATTCACCGAAAAAACTGGAGGAAAAAAGAAGAAGAAGAAGAAGCGAAGATGAAGGAGATCAAAGAATCAATCGATTGGATAGAAAACTGAGCAAAGGAGATATCTTTCGAAAGGAAACCAAAACAAAAACTAGGGTTAGGGTTTTGAGCGCTACCTCGGCGGGGGTCCCTTCCTTCTCCGCTTTTGACTCGGCTTAAAACCCTACGTCCGGGTTCGGCCACGGAGAGAGAGAGAGAGAGAGAGGAGTTTTATTAAAGATGGTCGGGGGCATTTTATAGGGGCCTTGATGGAATCCTGGCCGCTCGATTTCGATCAATAATTTGTGACGGTTTGATGATGAACTTCTGGAGATCCTTTCGCTGGCTTTTGGTGCGTGCTCCCGTTTGGAGTTTCGCACGCGTAATTCGCTGGAAGATAATGAAGCAGGTCGAGATCACGCTTGATGGATTCAACAAAATTCTAATTCAGTTTTAATCACGGATTCTAATTGGATCAGGTGATTTGTTCGCTTCTATTAAAAGTTAATTAGTTAGAAAATAAAATAAATACTTTAAAAGAATTTTATTAGAATACTTCTTTATTTTTTAAATATTAATTATTTTATTTTATTTTTTGATTGAAGATATTTAGAAAGTAGGAATATTTGGAAAATAATGGCCAGTATTTTTTTGGCTACCATATATTATATTTGTAGATAAGATATCATAAGAATACATATAAAAAGTTTCATCTACTTTATTTGAATTTAAATTATAAGGTCTAAAATTTAAATTTAAAATACAAGATTAAGAAAGCCTATCTCATGATTGAAAGAAGCTTTTTGTATTTTATAATTACCTAAATCAAATCATATCTTTTATATGATTGTATGAATCAAATCATAATTAAATCATATCCCACTTCACCAAATCAAATCTATTTGCATTCCATAATTGAATGAATCAAATCATATTAAATCAAATCTATTGTCACACTCCCTCATGCAAATAGGTGAGCTTAAATATTGAGCTTGACTTGCAAAAAGCACAGACGATTATGATGGAGATCCTTAGTAAAGATGTTAATAACTTGATTAATAGTGAAAATAAATTAAACATTCAACTCTTTGTGGGCCATTTTTTCGTGAACAAAATGATAATCATGCTTAATATATTTTGCACAGACATGAAAAATTGGATTAAATGTGATAGAAATGGCAGAAATATTGTCACACCAAATGAAGTAGTTTGGAGAGGAAGTCTAAGTTCCTAAAGGAGAGAACAAATCCATGTAACTTCAGTGCTAGCGTAGGCCAAGCTTTTATATTTAGCCTCAGTAGATGATCAGGTAATAATAATAGGTTGCTTTTTGACGGATCTGTTATTAATGTTTTAATAATCTGTTATTGAGTAATAATCGATGGGATAGTCAGCCCAATCAATGTCACTATATGCTTTAAGTTTAATAGGATTAGGCTGTAAGAAAAGCCCATAAGAGATAGTAGCTTTTGAATAATACAAGATGCATTTGACAGCAGTCTAATAGTCTTCAATTGGATGTTGTATATGTTGTATAACTTGATTTACAGCAAAAGAGAGGTCTGGCCTAAAATTAACAATTTTACACCCAAGCATTTCAGTTCGATCAAGGAAATCAAGGGCATATTTAGTTTAAGATAAATGAAGATCGTAATCCCCGGGATTACGATACCTGCTCACGAGAGTTGATCGCGAGATCGAAACGATTGACGCCAGGGACTCCCGCAGTTACGCAGGTATTTGAATTTCAAATCTCCGTGTAATAACCGGATTCCCGAATCCTAGACCTAAGGAATTGTGAAGTGCGTCGGCTTTAAGAGAAGGCGCAGAGACTTCCTTCTCATCGTCTTCGTCGCGTCTGCAATAGGTACGCTTCCATCCCTTCCAATGTGAGAGAGAGGGAGAGAGAGAGATAGAGAGAGAGTCAGAGAAAGAGAGAGAGAGAAATCATGGTGGAGAGCTCCCGCAACCGGTTGGCCATGCAGCCGGTTCGATCCTTGGTTCGGGCCGGCGGCGTGCCCGTCGCCTCGCCGGCCTGAGCTCCGGTCGGAGACCCCCACCGGCACCGGGCAGGCGTTCGGTGGAGGTTCGGCCGGTCATGGTGGCCGATCGTGCTGCTGGCACAGTAATGTGCCGCGGCGGATCATGAGGGAGAAAGGGAGAGAAAGAGAAAAATTAGAGAGAGAGGGGGGGAGGAGCCGGCCACGGTGGCGGCCTGCTCTGGTCCAACCACCGGCGGCCGGCCACCCCGAATTTGATCGGCCGTGCCGCCGACACACCTAACCGCCGCGGATCGTGAGAGAGAAAGGGGGAAAGAGAGAGAAAAGAAGGGCGCGGCTGGCTCTGGCCCAGCCACCGGCGCCGGGCCGCCCCGAATTTGGCTGGCAGTGGCCCTGGCCACCGGCACAGAATAACCCATGTTTCGATTGAAACAGGAACAGCAGGAAAAAAAAGGGAGATTGATTGGGCCGGCTGGGCTGAGCCGATTTTGGGCCTGTTGGGCCAGTCTGTGAGCCATTTTTGAGCCACTTTTTGGGCCCTGTAGTGGGCAAAAATGGTAAAATAAAATTATGACCCGAATCAGGATTGATTCTAGTTTCTGGGGATAATTTTGCTTCCCCATTTGGGTGTATACATTGAGAGATATTCGAGCCCAAAGTTGGGCCCGAGAAGTGGTCTGGGTAGAGTTTTAAGAATCATTTTATTATTCAGATTTTAGAACTTAATTATTTAAAATGATGCTGTAGGTACCCAGGTGTCCAAATAGCTGGGTTATCAATTGGGATTTGTGTACTGAGGTAAGTAAGCCAAGTATTATAATTTTATAAATTATTTAATTTGTAAATCGTGAATTTATATTTCGATGCATATATGAAATGTGAAAAATGAAGTTGCAGTTGTATTGAATTAATAAATAGTACCATGAATTTTCAAATAAGCAATTTTATGACTATTGTAGCGGGTAATATTTTGCAAGATATGGTTTATATGTGTATATGCAAAATGTAATTATGTTGATCTTGCAAAATTATGTTGGTACTATCGAAATGATAATATGCAATTTATGATAATGACATGAAATTACTTATATGTATCGCCGCGGTTCTCATATGATATGAAATGCCAAGTGATACATGACCCACCTCCACAGGGAAGATATGTGGGGGACACACATCTGTAAGATGTGTTCTGATCGATTATAATATGGCATAACACTGGTACCAGGACCCTTCCTCTTAGGAAAAATTTAAGAGTGATACAATAGATGAGTGCTGTAGGGCCGTGGGACACATAAGAAAACAATGAATGTATAAACAGTGATTTGTTTACATTGCATATTCTAGTATTTATTGTTTAATTAAACTTCCAAATTATTTTGAGTTGATGATATGAATGTGCTGATAGCATAGTAAATGTATTTGAAATTGAAAGTTTTTATAAAAATGTGAATTGAGAATATCTTGATACGATATGATATGATTATTTGAAACTGTATTAGGCTTACTTATTGAGTGTGAGCTCATATAATTTTCACAATGTTTTTCAGAGCCTCAGGAATGAAGAAGGATATTTGGGGTAGATGGAGCTTCTATTAAATAAATTAGATCCATTATATTGATGTAGTTCAGTATTGCTTGTGTGTAGGGCTGGTAGCCCAAAACTGATAATTATGGTTTGTAATAAATCATGGATTTGAATTTTTGCCTTATATTGATTTATGTGTGAAATTCGAGATGCCTTGCATGCCTGGCATGCGGCGGGTTGTCACCCTAGCTTAAATTTTGGGTATGGGGCGTGACAGCTTTAGTGGTATCAGAGCCAGGTTATGACATTAGGGACACATACATGATGACACTTTAGGCAAAATACTAGGATGACATTGAGACAATTATAAATTTAAAGGAATTTCAAGAAAACCTGACAGTTAAGTTTACCATGATATTAATTACAACTAATTTATCAGGAGATAGGAATGGCACGTCGCACTAGAAGTCAACAAAATGATGAGGGTTCCCAGGTTGGTAATGCTGGCCAACCGGAAGGTCTGGAAGCCACCGGGGGTGCTGCCCCTGCCAATTCAGTTGGGACTGATCAGCAGCGACTCCAGACCGAGATGCTTCAGGTTCTCTCGGGTATGGCACAATCGATGCGGGACATGCAGCATCAGATTCTGCAGGCTTTGTCCACTCAGTCTGCCCCTCTGTTCCGCAGACTCAGCCTGTTTCCACTGTTCCAGACTCAGCCTGCCCCTACTGCTCTGCAGACCCAGCCTACTCCATCTCAATCCTGGATAGGGTTGGCCGCAGCTTTGCAGATTTCAAGAAGTTTGCCCCTGCCCCTTTCTCTGGATCCACCAACCCTGTTGATGCTGAGCGGTGGATGCGAGACATGGAGAAGGCTTTTACGGCCCATGGTAGTCAGGATATGGAGCGGATCAGATTTGCCACCTATCTTCTCCAGGGAGAAGCTTGATTGGTGGTTAGTTGAGGAGCAGCGTCGGGATGGACAGATTATTTCTTGGGAGAGTTTAGAGAGATATTCTTCGACAAATACTTCCCCAGGAGTGTACAGAGACAGATGGAATCAGAGTTTATCAAATTGGAGCAAAAGGATCTTTCTGTGGCCCAGTATGAAGCTGAATTCACCAGGTTGGCCCGTTTTGCTCCAAATATTGTGACCAATGAAATGGCCAAGGTCACCAGATTCACTGAGGGACTGCGACCCAGACTGAGGCAAGCAGTCAATGCATTTGAGCTTCTCACTTACAGTGCTGTGGTGAATAAGGCCTTGGTGATTGAGAGGATATGAATGCTGTTCAAAGGATTGGGAGCAGCGAAGAAGAGAAAAGGGCCTACTTCTGGCCAATCCCCTGCTCAGGCCAAGAAGAAGGGTGCACATCAGGCCCAGCTGAACCACAGAATAAGGAGACTCGTTGCATTCATTGTGGTAACTCCCACCCTGGAAGGCCTTGCCGCAGATTGACTGGTGCCTGCTTTGTCTGTGGGAAAACTGATCACAAGATTGCACCTGTCCCTTTCGGAAGGATCAACAGCCTTCTTCAAGTCAAGGGATGAGCCAGCAGTATCAGCAGCAGCCACCGAGGACCCAGGGAAGGGTCTTCAACCTCACTCAGCAGGACGCTGCCGCCTCTAATTCTGTGGTGACAGGTATACCATTTAATTTTATATCTAGTATTACATTCTTATCTAGTGCAATGCATTGATAGTTAATTAAAGTTAGGTTAATCCTTAATGTTAAAACAAATTACACTTATGTCCAGGAATGATTAAAGTAGGTACTGCTTATGCTCAAACTTTAATTGACCCGGGTGCCACGCATTCTTTCATATCTGACATCTATCTTGACAAGAATGCATCATTGACACCTATTCCTCTGGAGCAAGAGTTGCATATTGCGCTTCCAAATGGAGATGTTATGAAAGTTGACACAGTATGCAAATCTTGCCCAATTGTCTTGGAGATAGGAGGTTGAATGCTGATCTCATTGTCCTTCCACTGAAGTTCTTTCGATGTTATCCTTGGAATGGATTGGTTGGCCTCCTATCATGCTTCAGTAGACTGCTTCAGGAAGACTGTCAACTTCAAAATTCCAAGTCAGCCTGAATTCAGTTTTATGGTGGTCAGAAACACCTAGCCTCAGTGTTCATATCAGCGATGCAGGCTGGAAAGTATCTGATGAGTGGTGGTCAAGGATTTCTTGCTGTAGTCAAGGACCTTCAGCAAGAAGAGACCAAGTTGGAGGATATTCCCATAGCTCGAGAATTCCCTGATGTCTTCCCTGAGGATTTGACTAATTTACCCCCTGATCGGGAAGTCGAGTTCTCTATTGATCTAGTTCCTGGAACTGGACCTATATCAAAGGCCCCTTACCGTATGGCCCCGGCTGAGCTAAAAGAACTGAAGGATCAACTGCAAGAGCTCCTAGATCGAGGATTTATTAGACCCAGTGCTTCTCCTTGGGGTGCTCCAGTTCTATTTGTTAAGAAGAAGGATGGCAGTCTTCGACTCTGCATTGATTACCGGGAAATCAATAAAGTAACAGTGCGAAATAAGTATCCTCTGCCAAGGATTGACGACTTGTTTGATCAACTTCAAGGAGCCCGGATATTCTCAAAGATTGATCTTAGGTCAGGGTACCATCAGCTCAAAGTCAAAGAGGGGGATGTGCCAAAGACAGCATTTAGAACCAGATATGGCCACTATGAGTTCTTGGTGATGCCGTTTGGGTTAACTAATGCCCCAGCAGCATTCATGGACTTAATGAACAGAATTTTTAAACCATATCTGGATCAGTTTGTGGTGGTTTTCATTGATGATATTCTGATATATTCCAAGAGCCATAAGGAGCATGAGGACCACCTGAGAATTGTGCTACAGATTCTTCGAGAGAAGAAGCTTTATGCCAAGCTGCAGAAGTGTGAATTTTGGTTGGATCAAGTATCTTTCTTGGGTCATATAATCTCTAAAGATGGTGTATCTGTGGACCCGAAAAAGATTGAAGCTATCATTAGCTGGAGCCGACCTTCCAATGTGGCAGAAGTCAGAAGCTTCTTGGGATTAGCCGGGTATTACCGTAAATTTGTGGAGAATTTTCTCGCATTGCTCTACCCCTAACTCGCTTAACCCAAAAGCGAGTGAAGTTTGACTGGACAGTGGAGTGTGAGAAAAGTTTCCAGGAGTTAAAGCAGCGCCTGGTGTCAGCTCCCATTCTTGTTCTTCCAACGGATCTGAAGGTTTTACTATATACACTGATGCCTCTCGAAAAGGATTGGGATGTGTTTTGATGCAGAATGAAAGAGTGATAGCTTATGCCTCCAGACAACTGAAACCTTATGAGCAGAATTATCCTACTCATGATCTGGAATTGGCTGCTGTGGTTTTTGCTCTGAAGATTTGGCGGCATTATCTATATGGAGTGTCGTGTGATGTGTATACAGATCATAAGAGTCTAAAATACATCTTCACACAGAAGGAGCTGAATTTAAGGCAGAGGAGGTGGTTGGAACTATTGAAGGATTATGACCTGAATCTACAGTATCATCTGGGAAGGCCAATGTAGTAGCTGCCTTGAGCAGAAAATCCTCTTCTGAGTTAGCTGCTATGATTACCTCCCAGCCTCACGTATTGAGAGATCTGGAGAAGTGGGAGGTTGGTCTGAGAGTACAGCAGTCTGATGGACTTGTTGCAGCACTTGTACTCCAGCCGACCTTAGTTGACAGAATCAAGTCCTCCCAGATGGAAGATCCAGATCTACAAAGGATTAAAGAAGTGGTACAGTCAGGAGTTCAGAATGAATTTTATATAATGGAGGATGGATCCCTGAAATTTGAAGGAAGACTTTGTGTGCCAAACATTGAGGAGCTAAAGGCTGAAAATTTTGAAGAGGCTCACTACTCTCCCTATACTGTGCATCCAGGTGGCACTAAGATGTACAGAGACTTAAAGGAAAATTTTTGGTGGAAAGGCATGAAGAGGGAGATTGCTCAGTATGTGGCCAAGTGCTTGGTGTGTCAGCAAGTGAAAGCCGAGCATCAAAGGCCTGCGGGACCTCTTCAGTCTCTGATGATTCCACAGTGGAAATGGGAAAAGATTACAATGGACTTTGTGACTGGTCTGCCCAAAACTCCTAAGAGCAACGATGCAGTTTGGGTTATTGTGGACAGACTAACAAAATCAGCTCATTTCCTACCTTTCAGAGTTGGGGTCTCTAGTGAAAGATTGGCTAATTTGTATATTGAGCAGATCGTGAGACTCCATGGTGTTCCTGTATCTATTGTCTCAGATAGGGATACCAGGTTTGTATCCCAGTTCTAGCCACTACAAGAAAATGTCAAAATAGTGACAAAAATTAGTGATGGAAATTTTCGTCACTAAATTTGTGACGGTTTAGTAACAAAATAGTGACAAAAAATTAAAATCAGTGATGGATTAATTTTTTCGTCACTAAACTGTCACTAAATTAGTGACGGACTATCACATCCGTCACTAATTTAGTGACGGATTGCCCTTTCGTCACTAATCCATAACAAATTAGTGACGGAAGAGTAATCCGTCACTAACTTGGTGATGGATTGCTTTTTCATCACTAATCCATCACAAATTAGTGATGGAAACAATCATCACTAATTAGTGACGAATTTTTTCCATCACTAATCCATCAAAATTAGTGATGGATGGAAAATCCATCACTAATTTAGTGACAGATTGCCCTTCCGTCACTAATCCATAACAATTTAGTGACGGAAGAGCAATTCGTCACTAAATTAGTGACAGATTAGTGACGGATATTTCTTTCGTCACTAATCCATCACAAATTAGTGACGGATGAAACAATCCGTCACTAATTTTGTGACGGATGAGGCAATCCGTCACTAACTTAGTGATGGATTGCTTTTCGTCACTAATCCATCATAAATTAGTGATGAAAACAATCATCACTAATTAGTGACAAATTATTTTCCATCACTAATCCATCAAAATTAGTGATGGATGAAAAATCCATCACTAAATTAGTGACGGAAGAGCAATCCGTCACTAAATTAGTGATGGATTGCCCCATCCGTCACTAATTTAGTGACGGATTGGCCTTCCGTCACTAATCCGACCAAAATTAGTGACGGATGAAATAATCCGTCACTAATTTTGTGACGGATGAGGCAATCCATCACTAACTTAGTGATGAATTACTTTTCGTCACTAATCCATCACAAATTAGTGATGATCACTAATTAGTGACGAATTATTTTCCATCACTAATCCATCAAAATTAGTGATGGATGGGAGATAGTGATGGAGGGAAATCCATCACTAATTAGTGACGGAAGAGCAATCCGTCACTAAATTAGTGATGGATTGCCCAACCGCCACTAATTTAGTGATGGATTGGCCTTCCATCACTAATCCATCACTAATTTAGTGATGAAAGAGCAATTCGTCACTAATTTAGTGACGGATTTCTCCATCCATCACTAATTTAGTGACATATTGCCCTTCTGCCACTAATTCATCACAAAATTAGTGACGGAAGAGCAATCCATCACTATATAGTAACGGATTAGTAACGGATTGCCCTTTCGTACCAAATTTATACTTTTAATATTTTTTTTGTTTGAATAAGAGAAAGAAAAGTAAAATAAAAAAATTTAATAATTTATAATAATAATAACATTTTTATTATAAATAATTGCATGTCTAATATTTTTTTAAAAGAATTAATATTAAAATAAAAAATAATAAAATATTTTTAAAATTTTTCTTCATAATCGCTTTAATTTTTTTAAAAAAATTAACAATCTAACATTTTTTAATTTTATTTTTTTCTTTTAAAAAAAAATTAACAATCTAACATTTTTTAATTTTATTTTTCTTTTATTTCTTTCTTTCTCTTTTTGTTTTTTTTTTCTTTCTTTCTACTTGCCTCTCCATCAAACACTAGAGTTGTTACCTAATCTCGCACCTCCAGGCCCCACAATTAATGAAGCAGTGGTGGAAGGCAGTCTCAATGTCTTTCTTTGTCTTGAGTGATCTTTCTGAACCACTACAGCATTTACTCTTATTAACATATTATATAACGTTAAACAAAATTATAGTATTAAACCAACGCGTAGAAATTGTAATTAGTGGATATACGAAGCATTGAAATTGGAATTTTGGAATTTGCTAAGCTCCGCGTCGATGGAGAGGGGATGCCGTTGGCCGTCAAACACGGGCACGTTGCTTGCCTAGAGGAAGGGAGTGTTGAGAGACGTCCCTTGGAATTCTCAACACCTATGAACCGCTTTAAGATCGTATTTTAATTTAGGTTGGTTAACTGTTTCCTAACTTTATGTTTAGGAAACTGTTTCCTAAATTATTTCACAGCCCAAGTATTTTAATTTTAAATAAACAGTTTCCTAAAAACTTGGCAAAATAATTTAGGTTGGTTAATTGTTTCCTAAATTTATTCAGATTTTTAGAAATTAAAAAACTAACCCAAATCCACTGCCAGATCGATGAGCCTTTAATAAAAGGGTAACAAAAATTAGATTCATAATACCAACAAAAGATTCTGCTACTTTAGTTAGCTAAAAACTTCTATTATATAAAATTAAATTAAAATGCTAGCTAGCAGTAGTAGTACCCTTTATAATAGATTCATCTTCACAGTGAGAATGCTAGGGCTATAGAACGAGATGATAGAAGCTTGCGTGCAAGCTATCCAACATTCGCCTAATAATTCTGTCACTAACATCACTAACCCCTATCCTATTCTGACGGAATAATAATCCATCACTAACATCACTAACCCCTATCCTATTCCGTCACTAACATCACTAAGTAACCCCTTCCATCCATTTTTTTTTCTTCCAATCGGCGCCCGCGCTTCTCTCTAGGGTTGCGACCTTGACAGAGCCGGAGAAGGAGGCGGAGAGAAGGGGCTAGAAGAGAGAGAGCAAGAGGGCATCGATCTTGAGTCGGACCATAGAGGGCAAGAGGGCATCGATCTTGCCTTCTACGCTTCGCCCTCGTCCGGCTCTCGCCTTTCTTCTTCTCTCGCAAGGATCCGCATCAACCATTCTGGTGGTCTACGGCTGATTGAGGTGAGTCTTCTACCTCCGTTTGACCAGACTTGCTGTTCATCATCAAACACAAATATAGTATTCTGTATATTACAAGATAAATTAATATTTCAACTTCACAGATTTATTTCTCATGCTGGGTTTTGATTCATATTACTTTAGCCTGACATATTCGGCTTGTTACATGTTTTCTGCATCATTAACCTTGCAGCACTTCCTCTCTTTTAATTTCTTGTTGGATCCATATTCTTGATATGTTTTCTAATCCAAAGGAAAATGTTACGGTGTTCATTTTTTAAATAATTCCTAAGTATATTGTATCTTTTGTGTCAAGTGCCTTTTGATGCACAGTCTCCTGTTCTCTCTTGTTCTACCTTCATGCACCCTGAGAGAATCAAATTGCACTAAAATGGAAGATCCACATTAGCCTTTTTATAATCTTTTATACCCTTTACTATGCCTGATAGTTTATTCTTTCTTAAGAAAGTTGCATACTTAATAATTAAAGAAAATGCAGAGGCTAACCAAACATTTGGATAAGGTAGCTGATTCAATTTTTCATATGGTGAAGTATCTCTCAAGAGGTTGTTATTTTGTAAGTTAAGATGCTTTGCTTGCCAGTTGCCACAAAAGCACGAGAGTTCAAGATTGGGAAGAAACCGGGACTTACCAATCCTGCATGAAAATTTTCCGAATCAGGTCTCCAAGATGCCTCAATCGTCTCCCAGTTTGTACTTATCTATGTCAAGGATATACAATTTGTAATGCAATATATATTAAGCAAAGCATGGATTATGATAAATTATGTGATTAAATTCCTTGTGTTGAGGGTTATGCTTCTAGATTAATTGTAATGAGCTTAGAATAATGCATTGTATCTGGCAAGTGCATTCACATTCTTTTCTATTGGACAATATGTGGGGAAGGCTGCAAGTATTTGGAATGGATCGAGTTCATGGAGATTGAGACTTCATTTGAATTATATTTCAATATTAGCCAATTAATTTGTTAGGTTAGTTCAATTTCTAATTCAAATCTAAGCTAGCACATGATGTTTGATACTGCAGCTTGGATCTCCTGTTCTCATCGCCATCGTGCCCAAAATTTTGAGATAACTTATGTGACAATGATTCTTGTTTGACGAAGCTTGATTAAGTGAGATTGAATTAGTTAATCGATTAGAACAAAAAGATATAATTTTTTCTTGTGCATGTGAAGGTGCCTAAGGTTTGGGCATTCTTGTTGAATGGTGTTTGTAAATGAGGCTTTATGAGCTTACAAGCAGTAGTAAATAATGTTTGGCATCAAAAAATGAATCTGTTCTCAACCCTGGACTGTTTAGGGCTTGTTTATATTTATAATGAAATTTTATTTATCTGTGTTAAGCTGATGAAAATAGGTTTGTGTCAAGCTGCAGATGCAAGATAGATACAAGTATTAGAATAGGTGCATCACCATAGTTAGGTACTTGCTAGCAAGCTATAGCATAAGTGGATAGCTCATTTGTGTAACAAATATATGGTACATGAACTGTGCACTGCTTCCAGAGGTTTTTTTATTGCATATCATATCCTGCTTCTTAACTGCAGCTTGATGTCCACAGGTGATGGTTAGTTCCATGAAGCCTCATAAATTGTTCTTACAGCATTTGTTGGTATGTCAGGTTTATGTACATGTAGCCTAAGAATGGTATACTTTAAACTTGCTGCCACACAACTAGGAAGAATAAGACTAAGATCCAATGTCCATGTCTATAGCAGTTTTGTGTTAAAGGGATGCTTTAAGAAAAAATGGGACAACATTTATCCACTGATAATAACTGTATAATAAAGAATAACCTAAAATAGGACAACTTACTGATTTAACACTAAATAGAGGGATTAGTTAATGGGTATATCAGATCTTTTTTACAAGACCAAAAGCATGCAATCCTCAAAGAGTTTCTCCTTTCCATCTATTATTTTTTAATTCCCAGTTAGCTTGAAAGTTTTCCCTCCATCTGTTAATTTTGTTTTCTCTGTCAGCATGAAATTTTTAACTTCAGTTGAATTGACACACATTGTTGGGAAAAGGCTTATATGAGTTGAGTTGAGTTGATACACAGTCCTCCCATGCTGATGGAGACTTAGATGTAAAGATGTGTTTGTAAAAATGTTAAAAAACTCTATGGCACTACTCTTTTGCTGACAAGAGGTCCCAGGTTTAAACCAATATGGCAGCATTCTCACTGTGCTTGTAAAGATGTTAAAAAAAAAACTCTATACCAATAATTAACCACTCAACCCCATGAATCAACAGGAAGCCATGCCTCTCCTTTCCCTTAACAATTTCATCATCAGCCTCCATATAAGCCATTGAGATCTGATAAACACCCACTCCTTTCATAGGACATGCTCTTTTTGTCCTCTATCTAAAGCACTGACTGGAGAGAGCTAGTCCAATTGATGTGCATTTATTAGAAAAGGGAAGTTATAAACCATTTATAAACAACACCATCAAATTCCTCAGAAAAATCCCATGGCTTGGTGTATCTACTACTAACTCACCATACATTATATCTTAAGCATCATACTTTATATGCCTAAAGTTAGCAACAAATATAAGATAACACCTCTGGATGCTGATAAAGAGTTAAAGCTCAAAAGAATGGGAATAGCAAAAACTTTGACAAAAATATGAGCAAGAATAAGCATCTAAGTGTCAGAGGACATAAACTATAAAATAATCAGATTTAATGTCATAAGAATGTGCAGCAGCACTAGGCAGAAATGTATTACATATTTTACACAAACTATGAAATGTGAAAGTATACATGTTTCGCGATCCCAAAATCCGCCAGCTTATTTTATTATAGGATCGCATGGAGGAGTTGGTGTCTTCTGTATCTCAGTCTTTGGATGAGGGTTCGGAACCTCTACCAATTGATATTGATGCTCTTTACTTTGAGGCTGCAGGTGGAGAGAAGAAGAGGTGTATATATGGTCTTGGTTCACGAGCAGTGTCTTTATATCCTGCTTCATTTCAGAGCAGCAGAATCTCATATCCATCACAGGTTGCAGCTCAAGTTAAGGAGCTTGTAGAGAAGCAACAGGAGTTTGCAGAGAAGCAAGTAGAGATGGATAAAAAGATTGCTGAGTTGAATGCGCAAACGGAGCGTCTACATCAAATGGAGGAGCAGATGAAGCACTTCATGGATCATATGAACTTTGCACAAGAGTTTCATGGATCAGGATCTTCTGCATCTTAACTTAATAAGGGTGCAAGAGCTTAAATAGGGGGAGTATGCGAGGACTCGTGTGGTTGTGTTTCTAGTCTCACATTGATTGTGCTAAGAATTCCTTTTGGCCAATTTGGGTCAGCTCTTAGGTCATTACAATTAAGTAGTGCTGGGTATATAGATTTCTTTAAAAATGAAATAAATTAGAATTCCTTTGCACTGTTGTGCTAAGAATTCCTTTTCACTATTGGCATTAAATTAGGCGCTTGCAGATTTCTTTTTTGGCTTTTTTTCATCCAGTGGTAAAAGCTCAGAACTTTTCAATGATTTTTTTAGACTCTTTTCTTTAGACTCTTCCTGCTTGTCTTAAATTTATAAATGCTCTAGGAGATGTCTAAACTTTGATGAAAATGCATGTGCTGATAATCAAGCATCTTAATCTATTCTTGTTGATTCCTATTATAGAATTAATGTGTTCTAGTTTGGTTATCTAAGAAATGTGTAACTGCATCAATGGTTGAATTGCTTATTGGTTTCGTTGTTTGTATGTGCTACTATTCTCATTGAACATCCGTGGACTTGGCTCACTTGTTTAGTGTATGGTAAGTTCCTGAAACTGTGTGCCTCTTGCCTATCTGCCATATGCTAATCTCATTATGATTGTAGGTTAATGAGGAAGCAAGTGATAAAGTTTCAGAGGCTATTTGTGCAGTTGCCCTACAAGCCTGCCAACTTCAGCCCTCAGTCTCCTCTTGTTGACTTTTCTAGTACTTAAATTATGCTTTCCACCCTGAAGACAATATCATAAATAAGGTATAGCTGGGCTCTAGTTTGGCTCATAAAATAATTTTTGTATTTGAAATATGAAAGGAATTTTAAGTTGGATCAGCATCATAAGATGACATAAACCTTCTTAGTATTAATAAGCTGAACATTAACATTTATAAATATTTGTTCAAAATTTTGAGCTTCTAGTTCAGATTCTGTGACAGAGAAATTGTCCATTATATCAGCACATATTTTTTATTCATGCATCACAAGAACAGGAATAGTTTCAATTGTAACTCTGTGCAGCGAGATGTCTGTTGGAAATGAATGCTTGGTTTGTTAATTTCTTTGCTATTGCATGTGTGAAGGATGTCGATGCCAGATGGATTGGATGGGCTGGTGTAATGTGCCAGATGAAGTGGGACAAAGGGCACTTACAAGGGCCTTGGCAGAGAAGATCCGTTTGCTTGCATATATTTATTTGTTTATCTATTTGTTTATATTTCTGAAGGTGCCTTGTGGCCTGGTAGACTTCCTGGTAATTTCTTAATGCATGCTTTTGCCTTTTTAATTACCTCGTGTAATGCTATTATTTTATTTGTAGCAGAGATGCATTCCAGTATTTCTGATGAAGAGATAGTACATCAGTACTATAATGGATACTGCAACAATATCTTGTGGCCACTCTTTCACTACCTCGGGCTTCCACAAGAAGATCGGCTTGCAATAACTCACAGCTTTCAGTCCCCAGTTTGATGCATACAAAAGGGCGAACCAGATGTTTGCTGATGTTGTGAACCAGCATTATAAAGAGGGAGATGTTGTTTGGTGCTATGATTACCATTTAATGTTCTTTCCTAAATGCCTCAAGGAGTACAACAGCAAGATGAAAGTTGGCTGGTTTCTTCAGACACCATTCCCATCCTCAGAAATTCACAAGACCTTGCCATCTCGCTCAGAGCTATTGAGATCTGTTCTTGCAGCTGATCTAGTCGGGTGAGCAAATTTATTCTTTTGGTTCTTGGGGTAGTATGTTTGTTGTGTAATAACCCGTCGCCTTTTAATGGTCCTGATTTTATTAACTAGCGTTTCTCCAATTAAGAAGTGATAACAGCCCCCCCTTTAATATTTGAACGCTTGCTTGATGGGAGCATGCGGTGAAGGAATTGAGTATAAAAAGGGACCCTTCCTAAAGTTTTCAACATGGTTATCGAAAGGAAAACCTAATAAGCGGAGGCATTGGCATTGAGTCCTGATCAAGAGCACATCATGAGGGCATACACCATTAGAATGCGATGGCTCGTTGATTAGAAGAACTCAATCAAGATCCATCGCAAGGAGGAGGAAGATCAATCAAGATCCATCGAAAGAGGAAGTTCAAGATCCCTAAAGAAAGGAAGATCAAGATCTCGTGCAGCTGATTCAAGGAAGATCGAATTCCTTACCCTCATCGGATAGACCATTAATAATAATGGCTGGAGGTAATTATCGATCATAATAATAAATTAAGTCTTACATTTGGTATCAGAGCTTTTTGAAACCTCTGCCTTATTTTGTGAGATTTCTATCAAAGTTTCTCTTTTCAAGCAATTTATGCCGCGTGTTTTCCGTTTTCAGTTTTTTCGGATCTCAGGTTTCGATCAGTTCTGATCTTTGTTCACGGAATTGACAGAAACCATTAAACCTATTTCAGATTCCGATTTTTGCGAAAACAAAACGTGGCCTCTTTCTTTTCTATTAAAGATTTCTTTCTGGCATTAAAGGTTTTCCGGATTTCTTTTTGGTATTAAAGAGATAGCATTAAAGAAAGAAAAAGAAAAGAAACGTAGCATTAAAGAAAAGAAAAACTAAAGAAAAGAAATGCAGCGGAAATGTGGCTTCCATAACCACATGCGGTGACATATTAAAAAAAGAGAGAAAACTTTTGGTTTTCGCTTTTCTCGCTTATGGTCTTTCCATTCTCTCACGGGATTTAAAATCTGGATTGGTTGAATTTTAAATATTTATTATCTGTTTAATGTTTTATTAAATCATGTAACATGATTTATTTTCATCATTTGTTTCTTGAGTTTAAATTTTTGTATTAAAATATGCCTCCTGAGTCTCTATGCCTACGGTGTTTTGCATAGACTGGCCCAAGGGAATAATGAGCTATGGCCAAACGTGTTTTAATTAACAAAATTTTTTCTTAAGATGATAATTTCAAAATTCATTAAATAGATAATTGAAATGTTGTCTTCTGTTCTGCGTACTAGATTTATTCTATGCATGAATTTGGTGGTAGTGTGAAAATCACAATGCAAATCCTTTCAAGGTCTATTGGTCAGTTGGTGTCTAGAAAGGTAAAGAGATTGTGGTTACTTAATTGGTTCCATTGACTGACCTAAGGAAAGCAACGGGGGGACCCCCACTTCTCTTTCACTGGCCTGGCCAATTTGACTAACTCAGATCTTGATTTGGAAATGTTACGTTGATTAAGATCACTACCTAATAATCATGCTAAATTGGTTAATCTATATGCATATAATGTCATGTGATCAATATGATGTTGATTAATTGAGGAGTAGCCACAGCATCTTTGATTAATCAAAATTATATATTGAGTTGCAAAGATCACATAAGGTTAGATGACATTAATTGTGACTAATTATATTAATGTAATGAATCTTATCCCATAGGAATTTTTGTTGCACTAATATAATTAATTAGGATGCGATAACAAATTATTTTCTTAATTACCCATAGGAATTAAGAAAGGAATATAATTTGTTAGTCACATCATTAAGCTAATGAGTCTATTTGAGTATAATAACTTAGCCCACAGGTAGTTATTGTATGTTATTGATTCATGTTATTGCATGTTTACATTGGTAAAACATGACATCAAGTTATATGCCTCAAATTCAATTACATGAACATGATTTTATTTTTATGCAGTTATTTTCCTGTTAATATTTCTGATATGAAATGTGACATTCCCGATTTAAGTGGTGATAATTATAAATTATGGAAGGAGAGAATTCTTCTTCAATTATGGTGCATGGATATTGACTATGCTATCAGGAAGGATGAACCACATTCAGTTACATCTACTAGCACTCAGACTGAGATTGCTGCGTATGAATGATGGGAACGGTCCAATCGCCTCAGTATGATGTTTATACGTACTAAAATTTCTGCTAGTATACGTGGTTCAATTCCTGAGTGCAAAAATATCAAGAAACTTTTGAAGGCTATTGATGCACAATTTGAGTCTTCAGATAAGGCAATGGCTAGCACCCTAATGACAAAATTATTATCAATGAAGCTCACTACGGTTGGAGGTGTGTGTGAGCACATCATGAAGATGAGGGACATTGCGGCTCAGTTGAAATCCCTAGAGGTTGAGATGTCAGAATCTTTCTTGGTGCACTTTATTTTGAGCTCACTCCCACAGCAATATAGTCCCTTCAAAATATCTTACAATACACATAAGGACAAATGGTCAATTAATGAACTTCTGACCATGTGTGTTCAAGAGGAAGGGAGGCTGATTTTAGAAATGGAAGAAAGTGCACATTTAGTCACTCAGAGAAAGACTAAAGCTCCAAAGCCAAACGCAAAGGAAAGGGTAAAGTATCCATCCATACAGAAGACAAGAAGGAGTCCAAGTGCTTCTTTTGCAAGAAGAAAGGGCATATAAAGAAAGATTGTCTCAAATTCAAAGCTTGGCTTGACAAAAAAGGTACTCTAACCTCATTCGTATGTCATGAATCCAATTTGGTTATATGTCATAACACATGGTGGATTGATTCTGGTTCTACAATCCATGTTTCAAATACCTTGCAGGGTTTTCTAAATCAAAGAAACCATTGGGAAGTGAATAAAGCATCTATTCAGGAAACAGATGGGTTCACATGTGGAAGCAATTGGAACGTGCAGACTTATTTTACATTCTGTTTTGTTTTGAATTTGGAAAAGACATTTTATATTCCAAGTTTTTCTAGAAATTTGATTTCAGTGGCAAGGCTTGTACCAGCAGGATACTCCTTTAATTTTAATAAAAGCTCTGTTGATTTATTTTATAAATCTAAGCTTATTGGGAATGGTACATTGTCAGACAATCTTTTTCCAAATCAATTTGAAAAATAATACCACCTATAATGTGATGCACGCCCAAACTGGTATGAAAAGATGTGTTATAAATGAGAATTCCTCTATTTTGTGGCATCGAAGATTAGGTCATATCTCCATTGAGAGAATTAAAAGATTAGTAAAAGATGGAGTACTTGATACTCTTGATTTTACTGATTTTGACACTTGTGTGGACTGCATAAAGGAAAAAGCAAACCAACAAGTCCAAGAAAATGCCAAGAGAAGTTTGGAAATACTGGAGATCATACATACGGATATCTGTAGCCCAGATATGGATTCGTATGGTCAGAGATACTTCATCTCATTTATTGATGACTATTCACGATATATGTATCTCTACCTACTTCATAATAAGAACGAAGCATTAGATGCCTTTAAGGTATTTAAGGCAGAAGTAGAGAAACAATGCGGCAAGCAAATTAAAATCGTGAGGTCAGATAGAGGTGGAGAATATTATGGTAGATACACTGAGAATGGACAAGCACCTGGTCCGTTTGCTCGGTTTCTTGAAGAAAATGGAATTATTGCATAATACACCATGCCAGGGTCTCCTGACCAAAACGGTGTAGCTGAAAGGAGAAACCGGACATTATTGGACATGGTAAGGAGCATGATTGTCAGCTCTAACTTACCTAAATCCTTGTGGACTGAAGCTCTTAAAACTGCTGCGTATATATTGAATCGGGTTCCAACCAAGGCTGTTTCCAAAACGCCATTTGAGTTATTTAAAGGTTGGAAACCAAGTCTGCAACATATACGTGTTTGGGGATGCCCATCTGAAGTAAGAGTCTATAATCCACAAGAAAAGAAACTAGACCCAAGGACTATTAGTGGATACTTTATTGGATATGCTGAGAAGTCCAAGGGTTATAGATTTTATTGTCCATCTCACAACACTAGGATTGTGGAATCAAGAAATGCAAAATTTCTTGAGAATGACTTGATCAGTGGGAGTGATCAATCTCAGTATTTGGCTTCTTCTGAGAAAGATCATTCAGTTATTCCAGCTTCCACTTCAAGTGAGGGATTGGTTGTTATTTATAGCACTCCTCAAACTCAATTAAGTGCCCAACAACCAGTCATTGAGATTTCACAAGCTGATGGTAATCTAGAAGATCGTGTTGTTTATCAACAATCAGTTGTGCAAGATACTCCTCAAGAGGTCATTGACACAACATTAAGAAGATCAACTAGAATAAAGAAATCAGCAATTCCTAGTGATTATGTTGTGTATCTACATGAATCTGACTATAACATTGGAGCCGAAAATGATCCTGAAACGTTTTCACAAGCCATGAGTTCTAAGGAATCAAACTTGTGGTTCAATGCCATGAAAGACGAGATGGAATCTATGGCATCTAATCGAGTCTGGGATCTTGTTGAGTTGCCTGATGGTGTAAAAGCCATTGGATGTAGATGGATCTTCAAAATAAAGAAAGACTCACAAGGCAACATTGAGATATAAAGCAAGACTCGTTGCCAAAGGATTCACTCAGAGGGAAGGAATCGACTACACAGACATTTTCTCTTGTATCCAAGAAAGACTCTCTCCGAATAATTATGGCATTGGTAGCTCATTTTGATTTTGAGTTGCATCAAATGGATGTAAAGACTGCATTCCTTAATGGAGATCTAGAGGAAGAGGTTTACATGAAATAGCCTGAAGGATTTTCCTCTAGTGATGGTGAGCATTTGGTTTGCAAGCTTAAGAAATCCATATATGGATTGAAACAAGCCTCACGTCAGTGGTATTTAAAATTTCATGATGTGATCTCTTCCTTTGGTTTTGAAGAGAACATCATGGATCAATGTATATACCAGAAGGTTAGTGGGAGCAAAATTTGTTTCTTGGTCCTATATGTGGATGACATTCTACTTGCAACCAATGATAAAGGGTTGCTATATGAGGTGAAACAATTTCTCTCCAAAAATTTTGATATGAAAGATGTGAGTGAGGCATCTTATGTCATTGGCATTAAGATCCATAGAGAAAGATCTCGAGGCATTTTGGGATTGTCTCAAGAAACTTATATCAATAAAGTCTTGGAGAGATTTCGGATGAAAAATTGTTCACCAAGTGTTGCACCTATAGTGAAGGGTGACAAGTTCGCTTTGAACCAGTGCCCTAAAAATAAACTTGAACGGGAACAGATGCACAACATTCTATATGCTTCAGCTGTTGGAAGCCTAATGTATGCTCAGGTTTGCACAAGACCTGACATTGCATTTGCAGTAGGAATGTTGGGAAGATATCAGAGTAATCCAGGTTTAGACCACTGGAGAGCTGCTAAAAAGGTCATGAGGTATCTTCAAGGGACCAAGGACTACATGCTCATGTATAGACAAACTGATCATTTAGAGATAGAGGGCTACTCAGATTCGGACTTTGCTGGCTGCGTTGATTCTCGGAAATCAACATCAGGATTTATATTTATGTTAGCTGGTGGAGCCATATCATGGAGGAGTGCAAAGCAGACTTGACTGCTACCTCTACTATGGAAGCGGAGTTTGTTGCTTGTTTTGAGGCTACATCGCAAGGTGTATGGTTGAAGAGTTTCATCTCAGGGCTTAGAATTGTTGACTCTATTACTAGGCCAATTAAACTGTACTGTGATAATTCAGCTGCTGTATTTTTGGCTAAAAACATAAGAGTGGTAGTCGAAGTAAACATATCGACATTAAGTATTTAGCCATAAGAGAACGTGTTAAAGAAAACAAAATGGTCATAGAACACGTTAGCACTGAATTGATGATAGCTGATCCTTTGACTAAAGGCATGCCAATTAAGAATTTTAAGGATCATGTGATAAGAATGGGAGTTGGTTCCATGATATAATTGTATGGATAACAATTTGTACAAAGAAACTCTTATTTCAATCATTTGTTTATTTCTCATTCAGGTGTACACGTTATATGACTTTTGAGAAATGATAAACTTTTCTTTTGGACTCTGAATAAACATATGGTTTATTCATTATGTTATGTTGTCACATTTGAATAGTGGTAAAGAAATTGAATGCATTGTAATACATAGAAGATAATACTCAATTATAGAGGACCTATCGCTATGATTCATGTATTTAGTTTCTTGTTCAGTGTTGATAAAATATACGGACCAAGTGGGAGAATGTAATAACCCATCGCCTTTTAATGGTCCTTATTTTATTAACTAGCGTTTCTCCAATTAAGAAGTGATAACAGCCCCCCCTTTAATATTTGAACGCTTGCTTGATGGGAGCATGCGGTGAAGGAATTGAGTATAAAAAGGGACCCTTCCTAAGTTTTCAACATGGTTATCGAAAGGAAAACCTAATAAGCGGAGGCATTGGCATTGAGTCCCTGATCAAGAGCACATCCTGAGGGCATACACCATCAAATGCGATGGCTCGTTGATTAGAAGAACTCAATCAAGATCCATCGCGAGGAGGAGGAAGATCAATCAAGATCCATCGAAGAGGAAGTTCAAGATCCCTAAAGAAAGGAAGATCAAGATCCTGTGCAGCTGATTCAAGGAAGATCGAATTCCTTACCCTAATCGGATAGACCATTAATAATAATGGCTGGAGGTAATTATCGATCATAATAATATATTGATATCATGATCAATATGTTTAAATTAAGTCTTACATGTTGCACATGACTTGGCACTCCATGAAACCATATTCCATTGAAACAATCAATTTTTCTTCCACATGGCACACATTTTCAAAAGAATCTGCATGCTTGTGACTTTGAATGTGGATAACAATTATGCATGTGCAAGTGCTCTCTCTTTCCTTCCTATACACATGTAGTGGACCATATGGAAATTTTAACAGATATTCTATTCTGGTTGTTTGGCCTTGTTATGGCGCATGACTGAGTGGATTGCAAAAGAGCACCGGTACTGCATGATGAGTGTCATTGTCAATAGTATTTCATGGACTATTATGGTTTGCTTGAACTCCTGTGCACTATATGGTGGCTTTGCTTTCTTGTTTGCATATGATCAAGCGATGCCTTTCCATAAATTATCCTCTTTGTTTGCAATTGTATATCTTTTCTGGCTATGATGATGGTCATTTGACTATTAAAATACTGCAGCTAATATTCAATTTTAATATTATTTTTAAAATGTTAATGTTCAGCAGGGATGCTGGAATAGGATAATTTTAAGTTGGGTTGAGGCTGCCAGTGGCCGGGTCTTCCCTTTAGCTTGATAGGGTTGCCTTGATTTAAGCTGGGCAAGGCCTGGTATGATAGCCAAAAGGCTGGCCCCAGGATGACAATTAATGTCTTGCACATGATATAACAGCTTCAGATTTTTATCTCTTACTAAATAAAGTTTGCATGAACTGAATACGGACACAGCATACTTGTATTAATATACTGTTCCAACTGCCTCCATCTAAATGCAGCAGCAGTGCGATATTTATGATAAAAAGATCATGATTGAGTGATCCCCTGACTTTCCAACTCCACTCAGTTGGGAAGCCATGTCTCTCTCTTGTTCATGATTGCCTTAGCTTGTGATATATATATATATATATATATATATAATATATATATATATATATATATATATAATATATATATATATACTGAATATAATCCTATTTTTTTGTCATGTTCAACAGGCATGTCTTGCAGTACAAGATATTTTACTGCATTTGAAACAAATAATCAATCCTGCCCTCATCAGGTGAACTTCTACTATGCTTTTTTCTGTGCAGAGTCAAGTGGAAATTGCTGGATTTGTCATGGTGTCATAGTTCTTTCTCTATGTTATGCATGCTGGTCAATTGATAAGAACAATCAACTTTTGCATGTTAAGTTTTACATGTGTATCTTTTGGTTTTAGGGAAGGAATGAAGGATGCATCTTGGGAAGGCTTTAGAATGCTATGACCTTGGTAGAGAAGAAGGTGCAAGAGCTTA
>UESW01004130.1:450382-508729 GCA_900491605.1 Calamus simplicifolius
CCTTGCTCATGTGACCTTTCTTCCCGCAGTTCCAATACTTCATGGGAAATCTCCCTTTGGACTTTCCTCTACTCTTGGATTGGCCTTTCTCTGACTTCTTCCTCTCCTGTGATCTTCCTCTGGTATCCACCATGAGTGTAGTACTTGTAGAAGTCTCACCCACAGTCTTTCTTCTCATCTCATCATTCAATATACAACTAACTGCATCATTGAATGTAAGAATACCTGATACCGAGTTGCTGGCTGTCATCACAAGATTGTTCCAACTCTTGGGCAAGGAACATAAGAAAAGAAGCGCCCTGAATGAATCATCAAAAATAACAGAGACCAACTCCAATTGATTAATCATCGAGTTGAACTCGTTCAGATGCTCCGTCACTGAACTATTCTCAGCCATCTTCAAATTGAAGAGCTTTTTCATAAGAAATATCTTGTTTGAGGTGGAAGGTTTTTCATACAGCTTTGTTAAAGCGGTCATCATATCCACGGTGGTCTTTTCCTTTGCAATATTATACGCCACTTGAGGTATCAATGACAATCTGATCGTGACCATGGCTTTTCTATCCAGAATCATCCAATCTAAGTCGCTCATTGAATCCGGCTTCTTTCCCTCTATTGGAAGGTAAAGATCCTTCTGATATAGGTAATCCTCAATTTGCATCCTTCACCATCCGAAATTATGACCATTTAATTTTTCGATTTTGATCTTGTCTTCTGCCATCTCTTTATTGATTTATCCGACCGTAATAATATGAAGAAAACCAAGCTCTGATATCAATTTGATAGGGAATACAACAAATATTCCTCTAATATGATCGCTATTAGTACGGCCAAGCACGCAGTTGCGATAAAATCAATAAAAACATAGAATAATAATAGGAACCAAAATCTAAAAGAAAACAGCGAGAGACGAGGATTTTACGTGATTCACCCAAACTGGGCTATGTCCACGGCGGCACAGGATCTGTAAGGCTTCACTAAGAGTTGAATCATGTACAAGCCCTCAAAACTCTCTCTCTCTCTCAGAAACTCTTGTGATCTCACAAATTTTTTTCTCTCTCTCTGCAGCGCATAGAGGTCCTCACCGAGCCTTCAATTTATTTCACACGTTCGTAACTCCCACACGAGATTTTTGTGGCTGGAGGTTGCAGCTGAGATGATGCCTCAAATCCTCCTCCAAAAGCTCCCTACGGTGACTTTGGATAATGGCCAAAACATCCTCAACTAACTCCCCAAAATCTATCCAAATCTTATGTTTATTACTTTTGGATAATGACAAAAACCATCCTCAACTAACTCGCTAAAATCTATCCAAATCTCATGTTTGTTACTTTTGGATAATGAGTGATTTGCCAACTCCTTCGTGAACTCTGATTTGGGGCTTCCTTTTGATGAAATTAATCTTCATCCATAACAAATGTAGCTTAGCTTCACTTTATTTTTCATTTAGTTATTACTATCTCTTCCTAGATTGCATCATTCCACTTCTTTCCCCCATCAGGATATCATTTGCTTGAGCAACAGTTATAAGGCCAGGGAGTCGGTTAAAGATATTATGTAGGTGATGCTTGATGTTAGGATACTAATGAGTAGACTGATATATAAAGAAGATTTGAAAATTGAAGTGTCAACAGTGCATGCTTTTTTTTCCTTTGGAAACTTTGGCATAATGGACTCTTATGACTTCTTTATTAGCATTGCACCTTCCTTCATATCTTCAATATGTTTTAGATGTATGACAGTGGTTGAATCCCTAAATCATATATTTTTTGATTGCGAATGGTCTATTCTCATCAGGCTTTAATTTTCATCTATGTAGTTTTTTCGTTGTCAATCTCTTTAACAGGCATGTGAATTCCTCCTTTAGAAGGCATAGGATATTCATATGAAAATGGAATATATATTCTTTACTTATATTTTATGGTGTATCTAGCGAGTTCGAAATGAAGTTTGTATTCAGCATAAGGTTTTTTATCCTCTATGATTGGCTTGATAGGTTTGGGCTTAGACGCTTAGTCGTTTGAATTGCTTTAGTGTTCTTCATCTCCTCCTTCATGTATGCCTGGCAACTGTGTTTCTATTATTCTGATCCTTTGGATCAATCTAAACTTATTTTTTTGGGCACCTCCACAATCAGACTTCGATCAGCTTCAATGAATCTATTTATCGGTCATTAGGTAGAGTTGACATAGAAATTCGAGGTTATTAGGGGCACATTCTCTTAGCTTTGATAATTTCTTTGATTACTGATTTGTTTGCTAGCTGGTATGTATGCTACTTGGTTTGGTACGAAAGATGTTAAAAATCTCTTTCAGAAGTCCAATATTGCATTGAAGGATGATTAGGCAATCGTGATCATTTAGATTCGAAAAGAATCTTCTTGCTTTTATCCTTACTTGCAAGATTTATATTTTTTTTTGTTGCTATTTCAAATTGTACTTAATCGACTAATTTATAGAAAAGAAAATTAGAAGACCAATTCTTTAGATGCAAATTGGGCTGTTACAAAAGGAGTCCAAAATGTTTCACATTCACACAAAGAATCTCCATCAGAGCTACAACATCTAGCTATCACAAATGCTCAAAGTTCTTGTATTTGAGATATTAGCCTATTTTTTTTCCAACTACCAAAAAAAAAAAACATGAAGTCTTTTTTTTTTAATTTCCTACTACAAAAAAAAAAAATAAAAAAGTAACGTGAAGCAAGCAAGCGCTAGATCCGGCGGAATCTGGTCCACCGTGCGAGCTGAACATTAGACTCTCCGCCCGGATCTCTTGGTCGCAAAGCTTATCACTTAAATCCCTTATTAAAATTTAGTTAATAAACTGCCAACGCTTTCATGCCATGCTTAGGGATCTCCTTGAACTGCAGCTGCTAATTTTGACGACTATAGATATTAAAATCCAAGATTGGAAATCAGAGCACCAGTGGGAAAAAAAAAAAAAAAAAGACACCACGATGATAATATATATTGGAGACACGTGTTTGACAATCGCTAAAAGAATCTTCATCAGAACTACAACATCTAGCTATTTCAGATCCTCATAAAGTTCTGTATTTGAAATATTAGTCTCCTCCTTTTCAACTACTAAAATAAAAAACGTGAAGTCTCCCTTTCCTTTTTTTTTTTTTTTTTTTTTTTTTTGGTCTACTACCAAAAGGAAAAAAAAAAAAAAAGGAACATGAAGCAAACAAGCACTAGAATCATCCGACGTCTGATCCACCGTGCAAGCCGAACATAAATTAGTTAATAAACCACCAATCCCTTCAAGCCATGCTTCAGGCTGCTTACCTTTGACGACCATAAATTCTAAAATCCACGCTTGGGAATCAGAGCACCCAGTGGCAGAAAAAAACACCAGGATGAAGATATATATTGGAGACGCGTGCAGGGAAAATGGTAGATGGTGAAACCTTTCATCTATAATTAGTAAAACAATTAGTTATCGAAGAAAAGATTGGGAGAATGATTGAGAGAATTAGAGCTGAAAACTCATATTTTCATATAAAATAACTTATTTTAAGAAAGCATCACTGTATATTAATTTTTTTCCAAATTCCTTTTTTTATAAAAAGAGAAAACTTATTTGTAAATTTCGTTGATCTAAATTTTTCAAAAAAATCAATGGTATGTTATTATATAACTTGTAGAAATATTATTTGATTGTGAATTTTGATGATTTGTATAATTATATCAAATATTTTATTTTTAAAGTTTATTTATTCTGATTTTTATTATTATATGCTTGCGAATCATATGCTACCGATTAATGATTATTTAATTTATTAACAAGTTCAAAGCACTGTGTATTTATATGATCAAATATTTTTGAGCATGCAGCGCGGTTCTCATACCCTCCACTTCAGGTAGTGTTTCGTCGTACGACTGCTCAGGTGTTGACCTTGGTAACCACCGTCTTTTTTGCTTGAAGCACCAACGGTCTTGGTACCAGACCACTACGAATAAATAACTAACTGCTTTGTTACAATAAAAAAAATAGAACTTATGGACACTATGCCCACCCAAATAAACTATGAACGGTGGGCGGAGGTCTCTTAATTTTTCGCCCATCTCCAATTCAAACTCTCCCCAAATCGATTGAGCAAAAGTACAAATGACCGAAGGAGGAGGTCCACCTTCACTGATCTTCTAATTCAACGTTGCCAACCACCCTGACTACAAACTTTAAGACTAATAGCAAGTGCTGTCCCACGAGCTAAATCAAAGGACCGCATTAAACGGCACGCCGGTCGGCGGGATCCACGTCCGACCGGCTATGAATCGCCCCACGCTGAACTGCCTCACCTGCGACGCCCGCTCGATCGCGTGGTACCCCGGCCACCTCACCCGCCGTGACAACCTTGACCCCGGCCCGGTGTTCCCGAACTCGGCGTAGTACAGCGTATTCAATGCGAAATTGCCTCTGAACGGCAGCCAACCGCTCGGATCGATGAAGCTCTCGATGTAGTTCTGGAGGTACACCGTCCTCGAGTATTCCTTCCATGGCCGACCGAGGTATGATTTAACCGTGCGGCGCACCGGCAGGAGCTCGGCCGCCGGGTGGATGGCGGAGGAGTGGATCACGATCCCCGTGTTCTGGTTCGGGTCGGTCCGGCCCTGTGCGGTGATCACGTTGGCCTCACCCTGCAGGGGCCTTCTGGCGAAAATGTTGCAGTTCTGGAGAACCACCGCTGCATTGCCGAATATGAAGTCGATGGTGCCGTAGATGTCGCATTCTCGGTAGAACTGTCTCTGAGTGAAGACACAGAGTGTGTCTTGGTATCCTTCGATGCTGCACCGGTAGAATAACGATCGATCGGATCCCGAGAGCAGCGCCACTGCTTGAGATCCCGGGCCGAATGTGTTGCGAAATGTGATGCCGCTAGCTATGAATCCATCGCCGAACACGCCTGCATATATTATGCATGCTGATCATTAACACTGCTGAAGCTTAAGGAGAGAGCAGGAGGTTTAGTTAATCTTACTGAAAGTTGCGGAGCTAAACGTGGTGGAGCCTGTGGCCACGCTCCGACGGCCGGTAATTATCGTCTTCCCCTTGCCATGGCCGACCATGGTGAGATCACTCAGATTGCTTACTACTTGTAGGTACTCATCGTACACTCCGGCCTTCACTTGAATCACGATCCTGCCGCTCTTTTTCCTGGACCTCAATGCTGCGGCTGCGTTAAGGGCCGCTTTGATCGTCCAGAAGTTCCCCGAGCCGTCTTTTGCCACGATGAAATCGGGCTGTGCTGAAATCTGTAATAGCTTCCGGTTGGCGTTCGATGCGAAGCTCGGGACGTCGACGGCGGCAGTGCTGTTGGTGGTGGCGTTGGGCTTGTTGATGGCGAGGCAGTTGCTGATAAGGTCGGAGACGTTGTAGTGCACGACGGGGTGGATGATCTCGGCGGAGGCGCCAAGGTCGGCGAAGCCTTTGCGGCAGGCCTCGAGGTTGGTGAGGCTGGCGCTAAGCCAGGTCTGGGAGTCGAGGGCGGTGCAGGTGGCCTTTGGTGGGTGCAGGGTGCGGTTGAGCTGGAAGACGCTGTTTTCATAGAGCTTCCAGCAGTCGTGCCAGGCCTGCCTCTCTGGCGCGGTGCTGCACCGATGACCGAGACCGCCAAGGTAGCTCCGGGCGCGGGCGGTGAGGTCGTAGGTGGCCAGGAGGTGGTGCTTGTAGAACTGGTGCTTGTCCATGAGTTGGTCGGGGGATTTTGGGTGGGTGAGATGGTAGCGGCAGGCCTCAGGGTGGGGAGTCTTATGGCACCACCAGTCTATGCGCCTGGAATGGGGGGAGGAGAGGGAGGGAGCTGGGAGAGAGGAAATGAGAGCGAGGAATAGCAGGAACGATGGGATGAGACTCATGGTTGCCGATGAGGTGGTGGTGTGGAAAATGCGGTAAGGAGGGCAGATGTTCGTGGGGTACATGGGCTTTTTAAAGTTGACGGTGCCTCCCTGCGTATATTGCGTGGGAAAGCGGCAGATAGTGCTTTCGATGGGGCAAATTAAGGATAATTAAGAAGAGGAATTTGATTGATTAACGTGTCGTGGAAGACGGTAGTATATATCTATTAGGTCGGGATGCAATAGGGGCTGGTCAAAATGTGCCTAAATGAGACGCAGACCAGAAGATATATAGATCCGATGAGTCTGGTCATGATCCACTATCAGGCAGGGGGCGCAGGGTCGCATGGTTAGTATGAAAGAGGAGGTCATAAGTCTAAGCTCATCAAATCAGTGAACAGAACATTACCTTATAATCTAATCCACATATGAATGTGGAAGCTAAAAGTCTATGAACCCTTACTTCTTGGCTAGATGAGAGTTGACATTTTGGAGCGACCATATATTACTTTCGAAGACATTCCTTCGTTACATGCCATGCACTTCTACCCTATCTACGCCATCCGTTGAACGCTGCACTTATAACATGCGGACGATCGACTGAAGGAGAGCCTTTCCGCATTGCATGCACGGAAAAAGCGAAACGGAAGCCACAGTGCGGCTCTCAGCTGGCCATCGAACAGGGTGGTCATTCGGAAGTATGACAGAAGAAGCGGACCCGCCGAGCGTCGACGATGCGGTCTGCTGCCGGCTTTTTCGATGCTGGCCACTGCGATTTCGAAGGGAAGCAAGGCTTGGCCAAGTATGCACGCTTAAGTTTGGATATATAACCATGACCTAGGTTGTTAACCTCGAGCAAAGCAAAAGTTTTTAAATGCTCGTGGGAACTGGGCTCAACGCTCGCTGGCAGCGAACGTTAACGTGAGCAAAACGCTCAAACGCCAGCGTTCGCAAAACAGCGAGCGTTTTGCGAACGCTGGCGTTTGAGCGTCCTCCCGCGAACGCTCGAGCGTTGAGCGTTCCGGAAGAAGCGGTACAAAAAATGGTTAAAATATTATATTTATATATACAAAAAAAAAATGGTTAAAATATTATATATATATATATATATATATATATATATAGGTAATAGGAAAAAAAAAAGTAAGAGGTTCAAATTTTAAAAAGTTTATTGTTTTAAGATTTTACTATTGCAAAAGCTTGAAGTTCTGTGTGTCAGTTAAAAGATTTATTTAATTATTTTTTTTATTATTATATTTATATTATTTTTTTCAGGCATAAGATTTTATTAGGTTTACATCTTCGATCGTGCCCAAAGATCGGATCGAATCGGATCATAGTATTTTGAGAACAGATCACCTATGACCTTCACCTCGATCAGCTAGATTTTTTTTATTTATATTTTAAATTTAAAATTTTGATTAATTCTTTAGAATTTTTTAGAAAATTTTTTTTTGTAAAAATAACATAATTTTTCTAACAAAACTCACAGGATGTGTCGTACGTTTACGTACGCAGCCCAACGCGAGGAAACCAATTAAGCAGTGAAGAAAACCATCTCTGCGTCTATCCCTTGTATTTCTTTGATCATGGCTAACATTGACAGCTTGGCCCTACGAAAAGTTCAGAAAAAAGAAAGGAGGAAGGAGAGGCTGTAATAAATTAAGAATGATGGCTTGAGATAGAAATTTAGCACCTTCTTAGCTTCGATAATGCCTTGGGTGATTGGTTGAAGTACACCAAAAGTTTCCAGACGGCCATAAAACATTTGGCTTGGCAATAACCGGGACCATCTTTAGAAGACGTCGCACTGGTTTTTGTCAGCTACGCTACATTTCGTATACATAGAATAGACACCCAATAACATTCCTCTTCAGCTGGTTGAATACCGACAAATTAATATAAAACTATTCTCCATATATAACTATTGGCATGCTACTAAATGTGAATTTCTTTTGTGAACGAGGATGAGATAAACTCTAACCAAAAAACATGGTGGGAGCGCGGGACTTATGGATAAGAAGTTGCTGATGATTTTAACAAAACATAGTTAGGGATTAGCAAATATATATGTGAATATTGTCTTTGATAATATTACTTAAAAAATATGATTAGACGTCTCTGAGTTCCTGATGAAGATTCTAAAGAAACTCTTAAATATATATTAAGCATTATCACATCAATCTGTCAAGAATGCTACAAATAAGGCCAAGACTTTCTTCTCAAATCATGATATATGGAGGATGTTTAGGAAATCTTACATCAAGCATCATTAAATCAGGCTGTCAAGGATGCTATAAATTAAGCCCAGACTTCTTGGATCATGTGCCATGGTTATATGATATGAGAAAATGTTAAGAAAATCTTCAATTAAGTATCATTACATCAGGCTGTAAACGATGCTACAAAGTCAAAAGACTATCAAGGATGTTACAAATCAAGTTAAGAATTCTTCCATAATTTGAGAAATCATAAGCTGTTATACTTTCTTTATTATAGGCTAAAATATCGCTTCCATGGTTAGGATATCAAAACCTTTTCTTTTCTTGAGTTGTCATTGTTTAAATGCAGCATCTCACATTTTTTATTCAGAGTACCGAAATATTCATTCCAACAATCAAAGATCAGAGCCTTTCCTCTTCTTGAGCACTTATGATACTTCATGGGTTATTCTTTTGAGTAACGAAGCTCAATCATAGTTATTCTTATTCTTGTTTTATGAGAGCTACATTAATTGATGCTACATTTTTCTAGCAATAAGACTCCTCAATATATAGAATTTCATCATCATCATCTTCTTCTTCTTTTTTTCTTCACGTCAAACACTGTTTGCACACATGGTTTTGACCTCGAGCCACAATTTTCTAGGACCACTATAAATTCTATTTGGCACCTAAGTAAGAAGAGTTGTGCAAAGCCCATCTTTATAATAATGGTGAGGAAAAAGAGGAGATGAGTGAAGAAAATCTAGATGAGCATGGAGAGGAAAAGGAGAAGTAATTGGGTATTAAGCCTAAGAAAACAAAGTGGAAATCACCTCTTGATTTATTTTCTTACCATTATCATGATCAATGATCATTTCCTTTTGCTAGTAAAAACTACATTATTATAAAAATCAATGCATTCTAGTCCTGTGTCTACTGAATATTACCTGTTCACTATCACATTGCAGTAGCCTCTCAAATTATATTTTTCTTACCATTATCCATTCCTTAGCATGATCAATGATCATTTTCTTTTTTAATAAAATATAAATTATTATAAAAACTAATGTATTCCAATCCTATGTTTACCTAATACTACCAATTTACCATCAAAGGCCGAGCTATAATTTTTTTTTTAAATTTCTTCTTTCATCCTTATATCCTTAATCCTTGAAATATATAACATTATTTTAGCTCTTTTTTATGAAAGTTTAAAAGGTAATTGTAATCAAACTTCTCTTATTTTATATGCCTTTCTCACTTATTGCAGAACACAATTTTATTTTTGTGACCAAATTAGTTGCCCTGCCAAATAAAATCATCCACGTGTACAACAAGTATCTAGGTGTTTTGCCTTTGTAGGCCTAGCAGGATATGGTGAAGCCATGCGAAAAGGACATTTATGTTCTTTTTTAATTTTTAATTTTTAATTTTTTTACATTCATTTGTTCTTGTCAACATATGGATGCATATGTCGCTATTTGATCAACTATTGATGTTTATTTTTTCTTTCCCTTAATTCAATTGTTATTTACTTTTTCTTGCCATTGATTCACTTAGATTGATTGGTTGGATAACCTAACAAACTTGATAAGGCTTTTTATGGATGGCAAGATAAGAAAAGGTTGGCAGTATATTATGTCATCATAATTATGATGGAAGGGCTATAAATAGGAGTGGCTTTACTATATTTGTGAAAAACTAAACGCTTTGTAGATAAAAAGGGGGGACACATGATGCACGATTGGAGTCCAATTAGACTTAGAAGAGAAAAAAAAGAAACACGTGGCAAGCATTTGAAGTTCAATCAGGCTCAAATTCATTAAGACTTTGTACTTTACATAGAGAGAGAGAGAGAGAGAGAGAGAGAGAAAGTAAGCTTAATTTGGCTATACTCGAAAGTATATTTATTTAGATATGGTAAGGTCTATATTTTAATAATAAAAATTTCATATAAATGATTCAAGATATTAGATATGAATTGTTATCTCTAAAATCCTTACTACAAATCATGTGATTTAAAACATATAGCCTATACATCAAATGATCAAAAAAATTGGACAATCTAATAGCATAAAATTATATATTTCTTGACCTTTAATGCCCAAGATAAGGATCTACAAATCACATAATTCTTGATGCGTAAACATTTAAAAAAAATAGTTATTCATACCATTGATGTGAGACTTGCATTATTGAATTCTAAATCTGATCATATTTGAATGTCGATTTTCCTAAGTGTAGCTAAGTTAAACCCCCCATGCGTGTTTATTCTTGAGTCATATGAAGCTAAATTATTTTTTAATTTTCTTAAGTTTGGCTTGATTTTTAAGTTGGATCTATATTTTACCATGACTCATTTTTTCAGCTTATTTATAGTGTCCAAGTCTGTAAAATTTTATATTTGTCTAAGCGTATTAAGTAGGCCACATGGCTTATGATTAACTTTATGTTATGTTGACCTTCACGATTATATAGAAAATATAGAGCTTGGGCAATTATAGTTCTAATCATACAATTGTGAAGCACATGCTAGAAAGTCAAACCATTATTCTATTGTTGTTTTGATATTATTACTACATCTTTCTTAAGATGCTAGGCTAGTTAAATCAAATTGGATTGAATTATTTTAATATTTTAATATACCATAAGTAATTTGCAATTAGACTAAAATAAGCCCTTAAAGTTCTCTTATTAATATGGCATTATCTTGGCACGTTGTAATTTCATATGTTATGAGTTGTCTTAGTTTCTTATGCCATGTTTAGATGATGAATTCTTTTGACCGATTAGTTAGGTGCCATGTAGGATGCATCCGGCAAAGAAAAAAACTTATCAAACTATTAAAATAATTTATATTGTTGAATTCTATAATCACCTCATTTATTTTTATATTTAATTAAATTTTGTCCAGCCTATTATTTTGGCAATGGATAATTGACATTTGATGATATATAAATATATGTTCTTAAAAATATAAGATTCTAAATCTCTTAATACAACTTGTTGATTGGAAAAGTTTATAATTTTTTAATTAGCCATTGATTCATGTAAGATTATTATTGATTAGTCACGATATGATAGTTAAGCAAATTTACACTATTCATGACTTGAAATTGTTAACCCTATCTTTCCAAGTCATACCAAAGAAACAATGTCTTGAAAATAAATTGCCTTAAAAATTTAAAATACAAAATCACATGAAAGAAAGAAAATATGAACACTCTAACTCTGTAGATAAAAGAAACTTTTGTGTAATTAGTTGTTACATAAAAATAAATGTGTTGTTTTTATCTAACTCTTCCATTTATAATGGTTAATAAATGTCGAGCATTTTTTCTTTAAAATATTAATTAACATTAATCTTTGAGGATTCTTATTATAGTATAATAATATTATTAAAATCTCAATACTTTGCATTTTAAGTAAATATATAAAATTACTAGTATAATATTATTAAGATCTCAATACTTTAGGTTTTAAATAAATATACAAAATTACTAGCTAACCTTTTTTTTTTTTGGTACAGATGGATGATCATACTAATCTAGTGTGAGTCAATTCAGATAGATCGGAATACAAGATTTGTTTAAGAACAAGGAGATAAGGATCACTCTGACTCCAAATCCAAAATTTAGTATGATGAGCCACAGAGGCCGCTATCCAATTGGTTACTGAATTGGCTTCACGATAGATATGACGGATCTAAGCTCTGTAGACCTTCCGAAGAATAGACCAAATATCATGGAGCAGTGAATTGGTGGGGACTTAAGAACAGTTTTTCTTCCAAAGCCATCAGATGACAGTCATAGAATCCCCCTCGATGAGAAGGCTATGAGCATGAAGAATCTAAGTGGCGTAGAAAATGCCAGCCCAAGCAGCATAAAGCTCGGTCATAGGAACTGAGGAGTCTAGGGTACCAAAATCACCCGTCGCCAGCAGAACTCCATCGGTCCCTCAGATAATGAAAGCAGAACATGCTGATCTTCCTCGGACAGTCCCATCGAAGTTGATTTTGACAAACCCTGGAGGGGGGCTCCTAAAAATTAAAAAATGTATGCTGATTCACTATCGAAGCAGCAGGAGATCCCCAGTGGCCAGAGGTGTCAGAACCAACAGCATAATGATGAAGAGCAAATTTTATCGTTAGGGATCTGACTTTTCACACAATCCTATAGAAAGATATAATATCATCAGTGAAGATAAGCATGTTCCTTGACAACCATATCTGATAGGCTATAACTGCCCAAAGACCATGCTTTTGCTGAGTGGCCCTCCGAAGATCATCTAAGAAAGGGAAGCGCAAGAACCCGTATCATCCACTCTGCAGTAGTAACCCATCATCTGTCAGATTCATCTCGCTTTGGGATGGATGAAAATGGCATGGTCTGTAGTCTCCTTCTCCTGGCTGCACAATGGGCAAGTCACCTGGATGGATAGTCCTTTCCCAAAGAGTAGGAAACATGTAGGAAGGCAATCCCACACTAGCTTTCATATAAAAAGTTGAACCTTGGGATGAATGAAAAGCTTCCAAATCCATGCAGCATCCATCGTGCATAGAAATTGAGGCCTATAAAACTTTATAAGATCCCTGGTGGGAGCCCTAGAAAGACATGATCTCTGCCATAACCTGGAGTCGACTGAGTGGCTCTGGGTGAGCGAAATAGAAAGAATCCAACGAGATAACTTCTCTCCAAATAAATGGTTCACCGTGGGGGTATGCCAGGAGAAAGGATCCTCAGAGATCAGATCCTTAACCCTCATGCTGGTAGGAACATCAATACTAATAAAAGTGAGCTACCATGAAAGGAGAATATTAGAAATCCAAATGTCTAAATAACATCAGTCGAGGAGCCATCACCAATCATCCACGAAATGTTATTCATAATAGTTAGGCCATACCGACAAACCTCTTTCCAAAAGAAGGAATACATGTGAAAAGGCTGAAAGTCCATAGAGAGAGTCCAGTCATCATATCTCACCCGCATAAAAGAGCTCCATAGGCAGTGTGGATCAAGAAAAAATCGCAAAGCATGCCTGGCCATCGGAGCCTCTCTCCTAACTATTAGAGACTGGATACCAAGTTCACCTTCATGGATAGGCATGCATACTGTGTCTCATGATAGAAGATGAATACCATAGTCATCATGTATAGAGGCCCAAAGAAAGTCCCTGAAGCATCTCTCTATCCTTCTCAGACAAGTAATCGGGATGGCAACATTAGATAAAAGATGCAGAGGAAGGAAAGTCAGAACCGAGCGAATAAGAGTGATCCTTGCCATCATAGATAATCCAATGACTTGCCAGCCATCAATGCGATCACGGACTCGTCTCTCAATATTAGTATAGTCAATACAGCGAGGTCGTCTTCCCATAATGGGGATCCCTAGGTATGATAACTGATCAGCCTGACTAGAGATGCCCAACGATTGGAGTATGGCTTCCCTAGTAATTCTGGTGGTCTTCAGACTGAAACAAATAGTTAACTTAAGTAAATTGACCTTCTGACTTGATGCCTGACAATAGTGCTGAATAATAGATGCATGATAGTCGCATTACGAATAGAAGCTTGGCCCAGAAGAATGCAGTCATCAATAAATAGATGATGAGAGACCGAAGGACCCAGGGGGTCAGCCATGAAGGGGACAATGCGTTGATTCTGCTAAGCCTGATAGAATGCTCGAGAAAGATTATTGGAGCCAAAATGAACAACAAAGAGGATAATGGGCATCCCTGGCGCAGCTCTACAGTAGAGTAGAAAAAGTCGATCTTACTACCATTAATGATCAGGGAGAAAGATGGCCTATGAATGCATGCCATGATCCAATCAATAAACATGCCTTCAAAACCAAATTCCTAAAGAGTTCGGTACAGGAAGGCCCAGCTTAATCTGTCATAAGCTTTTTCCATATCAAGCTTAACAGCCATAAGACACTGCCTAGCAGAGGCTCTCTAAAGATCATGTATAAACTTCTGAGCTATAATGATGTTATCCAAAATGTTGTGCCCTCTTATAAAAGCCCCCTATTCAGCAGAAATAAGACGGAGAATAACCTCTTGAAGGCGGGCAGCTAAAAAATGTGCATAGACCTTATACAAATTAGTGCATAGACTGATGGGTTGATAATGTTGGGGGATAAAAGAATCAATGCGCTTAAGCACAACAGTAATGAGAGTCCGATTTCAATCAACAGGAATGGATTTAAATTGGAAGGCAATATGAATGGCCTGTACCACCTTCTGACCAATAATATCCCAATAGTGGCAGAAGAAGAAAAGCAAAAACCCATTAGGCCTAGGGGCCTTGTCAGGCCCGAGTTCCCAAGGGCCAAGCGTATCTCTTTCGTTGTGATCGGCCTGATAAGCAAGTCATTCTCCAGAGTAGAGACCTTCCTGGGTGCTGGGACCTAAAAAACTAGAGCCCCATCGCCAGTAGGCTCAGTCCATCTGACCTGAAAGAAGTGAAATAGCTGATCCTAAATGACTTGGATATCCTTCTGATACTACCCCTTCTCATCAGATAACCGCTAAATCCTGTTGGCAGCATGACGCATCCACTGAATCCTTGACCTCTGCCTCCAGTAGGTCTCATGCTGCTGAAGAAGAAAGTGATGAAAACCGAGCTTCACTCGAAGAGAAGTAAGGTCAGAGTCCGAAAGATAGCCTTCCTGATCCTCCTTAGCCTGAAGGGTACTTATATCAGCTTCGACCTACTCAACTTTCCTAACCAGATCCCCAACTTCCAATCTGTTCTATCTAGAGAACCTACATCTTGCTAATTCAAGATGCCTAGATAATCGATAAATAGCATTGCCTCTCACAGGTAGATGCCAAACCTGGAAGGTGATAGACCGAGCTAAGAAATAAAAAGTCCAGAACTGCTCGAATTTAAACTATCTCCACCGATGAGAATCAACCTCCATGGAGATTAGAATGGGACAGTGATCGAAGGCAATCCTAGGAAGGTGAGTAATAGCAGCATAAGGGTACTTTTGGAGCCACTGTGCCGTAGCCATGACTCTGTATAATCTCTTCCAAATACGAACTGAACCCTGTCAATTGTTACACCAAGTGAATTGAGGACCCAAAAACCCCAAATCCAATAACCCAGCATAATCGATGAAGGTCCTGAATTCAAAATGTTTGCTGAGCGAATAACCCATATACCTTCTCTCTTTTCATTAGCCCCAATGATATAGTTGAAGTCACCAATAATGATGGATGGAAGGCCTTGAGCAAGGAGAGAAAGTAACTCAGTCCATAGGACACGTCGCTCCCAAAAATCAGTACTAGCATAGACATCCAAGAGAAGCCAGGGGTCAGAAGACCCCTCAGAGATGACAAGGGCAATTTGCTGATTGCACTGATGAAAAGAATCAACCTTAATAGAGGCGTTACGACAAATGGCCAACATACCACCAAATAGACCCACTGACTCCATAGCATAAGAAGACCAAGATCTATCAATCTATCTCCTAATTCGAGTCAGACTGTCTCTCGATAATCGGGTTTCTAAAAGAATACTTATGCCAAACTTGTGTAACTGCATCAATCCTCCAAAAGAGGATCGAAATAAAGGCTTTCGAGTTCCTCTAACATTCCAGAGTAATATCTTCATTTACCAGATGGGAAAAGCTGGGACCCAGCTTGGTCCTCCATCATATCATTATCAGAAAGGCATCCACTAGGTAGGGTGTCACCCTTAATGTTCTGTGAAGAACAAACCATCTGAGCTTTAGCCTCACCTCCAGTCTCAACAGCCCGGGGGAACACAGTAGAGAACAATATAACATTGCCCTTCCCTTGGATTGCCTCCTTTAGGCAAGAGACAGACGACTGATGGCTACAACCCTCCATCATTGAAAACGGAACCAACTCTTCAGCCTAAACTGTACCCTGGCTGCAGGAAGGTTGACCAATCTGCCTATCGGGACAGCAGGACCCCAAGCTGAGATTGGAGATACTGAAAAAGAGTTTTTATCGATCTATTTTTAGAACTAGAAACTATAATTTTTTCTTTCCTTTTTCCTATTTTGGAGACCGTTCGATGAGTCTGAATCGGCCAAGCCCACTTTAAGGGACCTAGGAAGACTCCCTATACTCTGTGGGCCTTCCAACCCAATTGTCTGACCCAAGAGTGGTGAAAGGGTTCTTTGTGTTCAGTGACTGGGTCAGGTTAAGCAAAGGGCCAGCTGCCCTGACTGAAACACTCAACCCATCTGGACCTTCACTAGCTAACCTTTTGACCGATGGCTTTCATAGTATGATATGGGTTTAATAAATACAACCACCCCTTCCAATTTCCCAAGCTCTTGAGCCACCAATTTCAACCAACTAAAAAAATGATACAAGTTCTCTTACCCCGACCACCACTCCTACTATTGTTTCTCCACTCAAGTTTTGGCCAGTGCCACCTTTGCCTCGTTGATCTCAAACAAGATTCCTATCCTCTCTCCTACTGCAATCCTCACCTTGAAGGACCCATCAGGTTGCCCATATTTCTAGTTGCTTGCACTTTTAGTTTGTAGCTATAACTAGAAGTACCACATTTATATTTGCAGGTGTATTTGGTTTGCTTGCATCTAAAACTTGCGAACGTGATTTTTGTTTTTGGATGTTTGATACGAAGAGGTTATGATCACCCTACAAATTATCATTGTTGTATAATAATTATAGTTTCATATTATGGTATAATCATATTATTATTTGTCTTTAATAATTAATTGCTATTGATGATAGCTATATTGTACTAATTATTATGATGCTATCATAATTATTTTTTTATTACTACAATTGCACTAAAATTTTTATATGATTAATGGAAATAGAGAGGGAAGTGATAGCACTTTGAGGCTGCAACTAAAGCCTCATTTCAAGCTGCATCCATAGATACAGTTCACAGATGCAAGTAAGTTGCCCCTCAAGGCCATTTGCATTTATCCATCTACAATTAGATTGCAACATCTTTAGCCCACCAACAAACAACCAAACTACTCCTAACTTCTTCAAACTTTAGGCTCCAATTATTCTTCTACTCTAAGGTAGTGTTTGATAGAAAAATATTATCCATGAATAAGTGTACGGGATAAAGTTTATCCCTTGGCTATCCCTAGGGATATCCCTTGGCTATCCCATTGATTATATCAAATGCAAAAAGGTAAATCCATAAGATAACTTTTTTTACTCTTATTTGGAGGGATAACCAGCTATTCCTGCATTTTTTAGGAAATAAATTGAGGGGATATCCCATGATTAACCATGGTTAACTATGAATTATCCCTTTGGTTAACTTTATTCCCAGCTATCCCTTATAGTTATGGCTTTTGGGAATAATAGGGGATATCCAGAGGATATCCCCTCTTATCCCCTATTTCAAACACTACCTAAAGGTTGCATTTGATGCATCGCCAGATAATCCTGAATAGTAATGTAGATTACCTACAAGATAGATTATCACTTGATAAATTATCAGTAATATTGATTATTGTGTTTGGTATACACAGATAATGTTATGTGTTTGGTATGACAAACAGATTATCGATTATATAACATCAAATTCTCAAAATATTTCTAAAATAAATATATTAAAAATTTATATATTATTATATATTTAATTTAAAAATATATTTATAAAAATAATATTTTAAAAAAATATTTATAAATGATATTTGAAGCGGCCGATGAGAATGCCTGAGGCTATCGATCGAAAGAAGTTTTGCGGCGTCTGGACAGCGTGGAGCCGTAGAAGAGGGCCTCCACGGAAAAGGGTGTGGCTTGGAACCTTTGACATGGAGGTTCCAGTGAAATCGATAGAGGAGAATACGAGTACAGAGCGATCAAAGGAATAAAGAGTAATTTTGTTAAAATAATTATTTATCAGATTACCACATATCTGATAATGTGGATAACCATTCTTTCTGAGGTAATACTATTGGGATTCTGGTCTTATTGGATGCCAACTCTGTAAACGCGTATGAAAAATCAGGTAACAACTCACCTTCTTGGCAGCATACAAATACCGGTTACAAAACCTGGAAGGCAATTTAAGACCAAAGAAAACTCTAGCAAAGGCCATTGCTCTTGAAAAATCATCTCAAGAAGGAAGATCCTTCTGCTGAAGCCTTCTTTTTTTATCTGATTGCTAAAGATTTTTACTGATTTGGGCATCGGAGGGTCTTTTACTGGATCATCCTTCGTGTTTCCTACGTAAAGACTACCTTGTAGGTCCATCCGAATGGAAGAGCGCTATCCGGATCCCAACGTATGCCATCACCAAGTCGGAGAACAGATTTCAGCAGCAACAAAGATTGTAAAGGTCATATGATTTTTACCACCGAGAAAAGACCGCTCAAATGTACACTATCATTATCTAAGTTATTAGCTATTTAAGAGGGCTTATATTTTATTGTTTATAAATTTAAAAACCTCAAAAGTATGATTAGAGAGAGATTCTATCAATATTATATTATAAATTAACAAGTGATCTTAATAGATTGATCCCTTTTTTTTGGTACAAACGGGCGATCACACCACTCTGGCGCGAGTCAAGCCCGAAAGGTCAGATAACATAATTTGCTTTAAAATAATGGGACAGGAATCACCAAGATGCCATTCCCACTGACGAGTATGGCGGGCTACATAAGAGGCGATCCAATCAGCAGCAGCATTGGCTTATAAACATGGCGAACCACTAGCTCAGTAGTAGTCTGTAGAGAAGCCCAAATATCACATATAAGGGGGTTAAGAGGGGAGTCAAAGTCAGCATCCCTACGGATCCAACGAATGACAGTAAGCGAATCCCCCTCAATGACCACCCGCGAAGAGCCCAACATGCGAACTGCAAAAGTGATACTAGCCCAAGCAGCCTGAAGCTCCGCCATGGGGACCGAGATATCAATGGAGCCATGACCACCAGCCGCAATAATCTCTCCCTCTGGCCCTCTGATAACAAATCTTGATCCAGCCATACGATCCGATACAGAACCATCAAAATTCACTTTGACATAACCCAGGGGTGGGGGCTCCCAAGAGATAAAAACTGTAGAACGGTGCGCTGGCAAAGCAACAGGGGAACCCCAGAGACCAGGTCTGACAGAGTAAGCAGTAGAATCAGAGCGCAGATACTCTGCAGCCCGAGAGCCAGCAGTGTGGATGATAGTCAGAGGTGGGACCGTCTCCTCAGCAAAGACAATCTGGTTCTGGGTGAGCTAGATGTGGTAAGCCAAATAAGCTGAAAAAATACCCTTATAGCGAAAACCCCGCTGAACAGCTGAACGTATGGCGTGCAAAAATGAGAGCCGGGTAGGACCCTCATCTGGCGACCAAGGCCTAAAATGGAGCTGCTGCCATATCTAGTATACTCGAGAACAAGTGAGAATAGCATGCTCAGCCGTCTCCTCCTGAGTCCCACAGATCGAACAGAGAGGCAAGATAGAGAGACCGCAATCAGCCAGCAATGTACAAGTAGGGAGACGGTCCCACAATAATTTTCATAAAAATAGCTGAATCCTGGGGTGGATGGGAAGCCGCCAGATCCATGCCACATCAGCCAACCCCAAAATCCTGAGCCGAATACTATCAATAAGATCTCAGGCAGGGGCACGAGCGATGCAGGATCGGCGCCAAAGTCTAGTGTCCGGTCCGGCTGAATAAGCAAGAGGGATAGCAAGGATTCTTTTTGCTAACTCAGCCCCAAATAAGCGAGACACCGTAGGCACATGCCATGCCGAACTATCCTGACTGATCAAGGCACTGACTGGCAAAGAGGGCCCAACATCCGAGCTGAGAAAGGTCGGCCATCGAGAGAAAGGAAGATCCGCTATCCAAGTATCATGAATGACATCAGTAGCGCTCTCGTCTCCTATCATGCAATGGATATCTGACATAATAGTAGGGGCAGCCTGACAAATCGCTCTCCATATAAAGGAACACCCACGGGGAATATGATGATCCAAATCAGAAGTCCAGTCACCATATCTGCCACGCATAACAGAGCTCCATAGACAATATGGATCAAGCAGGAATCTGGATGCATGCCTAGCAAGCAAGACCTCTCGACGAACCAACAATGACTGGATGCCCAAACCCCCCTCTCTAATAGGCAGACAAACCAGGTCCCACGAGAGAAGATGGATACCATGGACCCCCTGCATCGATGCCCATAGAAAGTCTCAAAAGCGTCGCTCAATCCGACGAATACAAGTGATCGGAATCAAAGCATTAGACATCAGATAGAGGGGGAGCGAAGTAAGGATGGATCAAAGTAAAGTAACACGTCCCATCATAGAGAGACCAGAAACCTGCCATCGATCCAATCTATCAGTGATCCAGCGCTCAATGCCCCAAAGTCATGCTGACGGGGACTATGCCCCGTTATGGGAATCCCAAGGTAGGTCAGGCGGTTCGAAAAAGATGATATCCCAAACAACTGAGAGATGGCAGCTCGACGACGGGGAGGGGTCGAAGGGCTGCAACAGAGAACAGATTTCTGTAAATTGATCAACTGACCGAAAGCCTGACAATAGGACTGAAGGATAGCAGAGCAAATAGTCGCATTCTGAACAGATGCAGGGCTGAGCAAGATACAATCATTAGCAAAGAGAAGATGAGAGAGGGGGGCCATTGGGTCCAGGCATATAAGGCTGCATCTGAGACTCACGAATAGCATGAGCAAGAGCACGAGATAGATCGTCAGCACAAAGAACAAACAAGAAGGGAGAGAGGGGGCAACCCTGACGAATTTCCATGGCTGAAGGGAAAAAATCAATCGGGCTACCATTAATGAGAATAGAAAAAGTGGGCCCCTGGACGCAAGCCATAACCCAGTCCATAAATATATCAGCGAAACCAAACTCCCAAGCATCTGCCGAAGAAAATTTCAACTGATCCGTCATAAGCTCGCTCCATATCCAGCTTGACAGCCATAAGACTCTGTCTAGCAGACACACGCTGGAGATCATGCATAAACTCCTGAGCAATAAGGGCATTGTCAGATATGCTGCGACCTCGAATAAAAGCCCCCTGCTCTGGAGAGATCAAATGGGGTAAAATCCCCTGCATCCGAGTAACCAGGAGATGAGCACATTTTTATATAAAGTGGTACATAAACTAATAGGCTGATAATGTTGTGGAAGCACATCATCCGACCGCTTAGGGATAAGGGAGATAAAAGTCCTCTGCTAGTCCTGAGGAATAGATCTGGATGAGAAAACAGCCTGAATAGCCAGAACAACATCCTGGCCCACTATGTCCCAATAATGACGAAAAAGAAAGGCGGAAACCCATCCGGGCCTGGAGCCTTATCAGGCCCCAAAGCCCACACAGCAGAACGAATCTCCTCTGCAGAGACCTCCCTCGTAAGCAATGCATTATCACTATCAAAAACCCTAGCAATCAGCGGAATAGGATAAAGGGGGGAGCCACCAACATATCGCTCTGACCATCGGGTCTGAAAGAATCAGATAATCTGCTCCCGAATAGCCTCATCATCGTCAAAGATTTGCCCCTCCCCATCACTGATACGTCTGATCCGGTTAGCAGCCCGCCGGTCCAATGTGGCCTGATGGAAGAATCTGGTATTACGATCACCCTCCTGTAGCCACTGAACCCGTGACCGCTGCCTCCAAAATATCTCCTGCTGACTGAGCAATGAATGGTGCAAAGCCAGACACCGCCTGAGCGACTGAATGTCAATCATAGAAAGGCCTCCCTCCTGATCCTCCTTTGCCTGAAGAGCAACAATATCGGCTTCCACACACTGCACCCTCTGGGTAATATCTCTTACCTCCCTTCTGTGCCACCTCAAAAGGCGACGCTTGACCAAATCGAGGCGGCGAGAGAGACGGTAGGTAGGGTTCCCCCTGACCAGCAAATGCCACACTTGATGGATCAAAGACCGAGCTGAAGAGTAGTGCGTCCAAAACTTCTCAAATCGAAACAAACCCCGACACCGAGAAGAGGGTTCCGTAGATAGGAGCAGGGGGCAATGATCTGAAGCAATCCGAGGGAGATGAGTGATGGTGGCACGGGGAAATGACTGCAGCCAACGAGAAGAGGCCATAGCCCGGTCCAACCGTTCCCACACCCTAGCAGAACCCTGACGATTATTACACCAGGTAAACTGCGAGCCCGAATAGCCCAAATCATAGATCCCTGCAGAGGATATAAAGGAACAAAACTCAGAAAAGTTCGGGGTATCCACAAACCGGCGACCACCCCCCTTCTCCGAGGCATCCACAATGCAATTAAAGTCTCCAACAACAAAGGTGGGGAAACCCTGATCTAAAAGAGTAAGGACCTCGGACCATAGACATCGCCGCTCTTGATAGTCTGTACTAGCATAGACACCCAGTAATAACCAAGGCGGAGTTATCCCTTCCGAGACAACCAAGGCAACCTGCTGATGGCACCGATGAAAAGCATCAACACGAATGGATGGGGACCTCCATAGGGCCAGAATGCCCCCAGAAAGACCATTGGATTCCATAGCATAGGAACTCCAAGATCGAGAGACTCTGCGTCAGAATCGCTGCAAACTAATTCCCGACAGGCGAGTTTCCAGTAACACACAAATATCAAAGTGATGAAGCTGCAATAAACGACCAAACGAGGAGCAAAATGATGGCTTCAAAGCTCCTCGAACATTCCATATTAGGATCTTCATTTAATCATGTTGGGGATTGTCTCGGGCCCCTTCCATAGACCCAATCATATCCATACCAGAAGGTCCTTCTGAGATGAACGACTCTTCCACAACACCTTGCTCAGTGGGTCCACATGACTGAGTAGACTCCATTTCCACATCACCTCGATTATCAAGAGAAGAGGGCAGCAGTAAAGCCTCTTTCAATGTAGTGACCGCAGTCAGATGAGTACAACTGTCCAGGGGGGCAATTGAGGATCTCCCAAGAAGACTTCACTGCATCGCACCCCCCGACTATTATTGCCTTGGGCCCCCGTTCCAGCTTTACCCTTACCTTTAACAGGCTTTGGAATTACTCTAGGGGCAGCAACCTAAGCAGGCCGATCCCGCTTAGGCAAAACTGGATTGGCTTCCTCCCGATTCTTGGGCAACCCAGCCCAACGATCCGATCCTAGAAGGCCAAATGGATTAGTGGCCACCTTCCTGGTTGAAACCATCTGATTCCCTGAGCAATTGATGTCCTTCTGAAGCACTATGCCAGTGACTGAAGGCAGTTTCAGTAAGTCCTGAGAATCCCCATTGGCCTGAACCTCCTTAACATTAATCCTTGAATCTAAACTTTTGTCCATTGCAGAGAACTTAAATCCCGTAATCTGACATTGATCTTGATCCTTCTTCTTGGGCAATTGAGGCGATTTCTTCTCTCTTACTTCAGTGAGGGAGAATCAGAGCAAAGTTCAGTTGTTGCAGTAACCGGCACGGATGCTATTTGGCGGCACGGCTCAGCAACTCCAGGAGACCCTTCACCCAGCATCTCCACATTCCCAGCAAGAGGCGATAGCTGTGAACGACGACGGGCAGTCTTCCTGGGCATCATCCACCCATCGTCCACACCCAAAGGCTTCTTCCTGGCGTCCCCCATCTGAACTGACGAAGACATCGGAGAGCTTGGGCCCGCACCAGAGGCTGGTTTGCGATGACGGAGAGCCGCCATCCATGGACCAAAACGGGGAGCAGCAGTGGATGAGGCCGGCTCCAGGGAAGAGGCGCATGGTCCCGTGAGATGGAGAGATCCGCAGTGGTAGCAAATACCCTCGACATGTTCATAGACAAATGACTGCCAAAATGGAGTTCCGTTGGCTCTGATTCTAGCTCCAGGACGGAGAGGACGGCTCAACTCCACCCTCATGTAGACCCAAGCAAATCCTCCCCGACTCCTCTGTTTCGTAGCAGCATCCACAGCCACAAACTGCCTTGCCACCGCGACAATGGAAGACAGAGTCTCATCGGACCAGTACTCAATTGGGAGGTTCAGGAGACGAAGCCATAGCAGCGCCGAGGTCAGGACGTCATCCGCAGGGACAAAATCAGAATGCTAGGCAGCAACAGCTAGAGGTTGGCCATTGACCACACACGGCTGGATCAAGGATGCATCTCTGGCTGTGGGGAACTCAAACTTGATGAGAGCTGATCGGTGGGAGAGGCTGATGGTCTCAATACGTCCAGCGAGACCAGCACGGTGAAATTCCCGGACGATGGCTTCCGGAGGCACCCACCGTGATAGACTCCTTACGATCATCCCACTTTCGGACCAGACCTTCGCCTCGAGGTCAATCGCCGCCATTGGAAGCTAGACAATGTCGGGGAACAGAGCTTCAAGCTTAGAGACCACCATCGGAGAGGGAGCCGAAGTAGTCTATACATATTGCGGAGCACCCTGTCGTCGTGGAGGAAAACCAAGGCCTTGTAGACGATCACCACTGGACACCATGGAGGGGTTGACAGCCGCCATCGGACGCCGGGAACCGATCAACCGAAACAAAGACGATCACCGAAAAAGAGGACGACGAAATCCCTGCAGTGTTGATCTTAAAGCAAGCAGCTAAGAACTTCACGAAGGATGCTTTAAAAATTGGGCGCGTCAAAAACTCTGTAAAAGCTTCCACATAAAGACAGAGATGCCACAGCTATAGCTCCCAATACGCCATAACTATTGGCTTTCAAGCACCGCAGCAGCTACAAGGAAGAAGACTCGGAAATCGTCTGGGCATCGCCAGAGCCAACTGTCCTCCACATTTTTTTTTTTTTTGAAAGATATATGGTACATTAGAAGGTCATTGTGGATTTTCAAGATAACTTTTATATGTATAAAAAGAAGGGCAGCGGTCAACGGATTAGATGACTTCTATGGCATGGAATTGAAAAGATAGTATTTTGGAAGGCAACAATCTACCATCAAAATAAATGGTAAAATGGTGCATTGGAAATTTCATTTCTTCAATTTTAGTTTTGGTTTTGGTCCTTCTACTCAAAAAGAAGAAAGTAATAATGCAATTGACACCCAGATTGTTGGTTAACGACTAATATCAAGATCAATTGAGATATTAATTTATCTCATTTATTCTTTCAGAATAAGAAATCAGGGTTTTTTTTTTATAATTGCACTTAAATATGGAACTTAGATATCCAAATCTCCGTGATAAAATATCAAGATTAGCAACTTTCTTCAGCGATTAGTTTTTAGATTTATTAATTGAAATAGTAAAGCGGGTTCTAAGGTGCTTTATATATATATATAGATGGGTTTCGAACTTCAAATGGACGGTGGAGATTGCAGTGATCCCCTTGTTTTTCAACTAAGGTGCCCTGGAGTTTTTTTTGGTCCACATCGTACGAACTCTTTTAAGTCCTGTTTGGTTCATGATCCATAAAATTATTTTTAAAAATATGAATTGTATCAAAAATTTAAGTTATATTATATTAATTTTTAATATTTAAAAATATTTGGTTGTTGTTTTTAAAAATTATTTTTGACTTTAAAGATTGTAGGGAGAAGAAATAAGATGAATTCGTTCGAATGTTTTGAGTAAAAAAAGGATAAAATTTGAAGAATATTTGAGATGAATTCGAAGATAGCGATATTTTTTAGATTCATTTAGATTTTTAGGATTATTTTAAAAAAATATTTTTAAAATTAATCCAATCAAACATATTTTTCATACAAGTTAAATTTTTTATTTTTAAAAATAAAAAGTGAATCCAAACCAACTATCAAACGGCCGTTAGCAATCTAATCTGATCCTAACCCTCTGTTTGGATAAAGAGAAAATTAGGGAGGAAAGAAAACTAGAAGAAAAATAGGAGAGAAAATGAAATTTATCTTGTTTGGATGGAGAAAAAAATCGGAAGAAAAGAAAACTAACGGAAAATAAGGGAAAAAAAGTGGTGGTGGTCCTACATAAAAGTTTTCTATCCGAAACCGAAAAGATTTCGGAGAGAAAACTCAATTTTTTTTTTTTTTATTCCAATATTGATCTTTTCAAAAAAAAAATCGATATATTTTTAATTATCTATAATAAAAATATTATTGTCATTGTAAATTATCAATATTTTTATATTTTTTTCTTACTCGTCCAAACAAAAGAGAAATATTTTTTTTAATTTTTTTTTCTTTATTTTTTTTTTTTCACTTTTCACAGCCCATTGCCGCATACCCAATCCATGCGTCCATCCGTACGAACGCAATAATATATATATATATCCACCTCGACCGAGATCGCTCGGCCTGCCTTCATAGGGCATGGAACTTTCCAGAACCACCAGTGCGCATCTCCTCCTACAACTCGCCCCATCTACTTAAAAAAAGCACCACTCCTTTCCGCCGCCAGATTCCAATCTCCCCAATCTCCATCTCCAAGTATTCGATCGGAGCCTCCCCGTTTCCTCTCTTCCTCGCTCCATGGCCGACGAGGCGAAAGCCAAGGGTAACGCGGCCTTTTCCGCCGGCCGCTTCGAGGAGGCCATCCGCTCCTTCTCGGAGGCGATCGAGCTCGCACCCACCAACCACGTCCTCTATTCCAACCGCTCCGCCTCCTACGCTTCCCTCCACCGCTATGACGAGGCCCTCGCCGACGCCCGGAAGACCATTGAGCTCAAGCCCGACTGGTCCAAGGGTTACAGCCGCCTCGGTGCTGCTCACATCGGCCTTGGCTCTGCCGACGAGGCAGTCGCCGCCTACGAGAAGGGCCTCGGGCTCGACCCCGCCAACGAGGCCCTCAAGTCCGGTCTCGCCGACGCCCGGGCCGCCGCCTCCCGCGGCCGTGCCCCACCGCCGGGGGCGTCGCCCTTCGGGAACATCTTCCAGGGGCCGGATCTGTGGGCCAAACTTACGGCGGATCCGACCACCAGGGGGTACCTGCAGCAGCCGGATTTCGTCAACATGATCCAGGACGTGCAGAAAAACCCTAACAATATGAACTTATACCTTTCGGATCAGAGGATGATGCAGGTGCTTGGTGTCCTTCTCAATGTGAAAATGAGGGCACCCACTGATGAGATGGAGAGGGACTTCCCGGAACCAGAGGCGGCGAAGCCCCAACGGGAGCCGGCGAAGAAGGCACCAGAGCCCAAGCCGATGGAAGTGTCGGAGGAGGAGAAGGAAGCAAGGGAAAGAAAGGCGGAGGCTCAGAGGGAGAAGGAGGCGGGCAATGCGGCCTACAAAAAGAAGGACTTCGAGACGGCAATCCAGCATTACACCCAAGCGATGGAGCTTGATGATGGGGACATATCCTTCCTCACTAACAGGGCTGCTGTCTACCTGGAAATGGGAAAGGTAATGACTTAGCCGTCATGTTATCTTAGTGGGTTAAAGTTCTTATTTTCTCTTGCTTATGCTACAAGGTGTAAAACAGAGTAATTTTGTTACGGCTTTTGCAGAAAGTAAAAAGTCGGTTCTCTTAGACTAGAAATGATATGCAGATTGTAATTTCGTACAAAAGTTCTGACTTAAACTAGGATTCTATCATGACGTTATGAGATGCCACTAATGTAATTAATCTGCCGTGCAATTTGGACCAAATTTGTTTTTTAGTTTGTGTTGCCGCCGGATCCATCCTTCCACTCGGACGCGGTCGATCTTCTGGATCTGGGCTTCCTCCTGAGCGGACCTGCACAGAAGGCGTTGGGGGTGGCCCTTCGCGGAATACCCTCCGATGCTTAAGTCAGTGGAAGGATCGGTGATCAATAGAAAATGGAAAGGTGAATCTCTCCGGGGAGTGGCGGCCGATCGGGAGCTATAGGGGAAGCGCCGACGAGCAGCAGGGGGAGAGTGAGAGAGTGAGAGTGAGCCGGGAGCTGTGGGTGCGTACATGAGAGAATCTGGGAGTGTCATATTTATAGGCTGTTACCTGTATCTTGAGCGCCTTCTGGAAGGTTCGAAGGTTGTTGGGATACGGAGATGAATCGAATCGGACCGTTGTGGGGTCGGTAGGATCCGTATCTTGTTCGTTAGGGGATCGACGGCTAGGAGAGCTCCTTGATGGCTTGAGATCTGGTAGGTGCGTAGGTTTCATATAGTCGTGTTAGGTTTTAGATCACTCTTCAACATGATTTCTTGCCTTGGATGTTGTTACGATAGGCCTAGGCTCTCCCGCGTCAGATTCCGCGGACGTGAGTATTGGATCGTGGATCGCTCAGTGAAGTCGAGCTATAGGTAGTTCGAAAAAAAAAAACGAGTCATGGGAGGTTCGGGGAAGCCGAGTTACAGAAGCCCGGAGAAAGCCGAACCATGAGAGGTTCGGGGAGAGCCGAACCATGGGAGGTTCGGGGAGAACGAGCTACAGGAGGCTCGGGGGAGCTGAGCTATGGAAGCTTGGAGAAAGCCGAGCTACAGGAGCTCGGGGGAGCCGAGCTACAGGAAGCTCGGGGGAGCCGAGCTATGGATGCTCGGGGAAGCCGAGCTATGGGAGCCCGGAGAGAGCCGAGCTAGGGAAGCTCGGGGAAGCCGGGCTATGGGAGCTCGGAGAGAGCCGAGCTATAGAAGCCCGGAGAAAGCCGAGCTATGGAAGCTCGGGGAAGACGAGCTACAGGAAGCTTGGGGGAGTCGAGCTATGGAAGCTCGGGGAAAATGAACTACAGGAAGCTCGGGGGAGCCGAGCCATGGGAGGTTCGGGGAAGCCGAACCATGGGAGGTTCGGGGAGGACGAGCTATAGGAAGCCCGGAGAAAGCCGAGCTATGGAAGCTCGGGGAAGACGAGCTACATGAGCTCGGGGAGCCGAGCTACAGGAAGCTCGGAGGAGCCGAGCTATGGAAGCTCGGGGGAGCCGAGCTATGGATGCTCGGGGAAGCCGAGCTATGGGAGCCCGGAGAGAGCCGAGCTATGGAAGCCCGGAGAAAGCCGAGCTATGGAAGTTCGGGGGAGATGAGCTACAGGAAGCTCGGGGGAGCCGAGCTACAGGAAGCTTGGGGAAGCCGAATCATGGGAGGTTCGGAGAGGACGAGCTACAGGAAGCTCGGGGGAGCCGAGCTATGGAAGCTCGGGGAGGACGAGCTACAGGAAGCTCGGAGGGTCGCATGACCCGATGGATCACATCAGCTTAGCTTATTCCTCGGGGACATATCGTAGCGGGCGGAGGGATGGGGTCGGTCTTAGCCTCCTTGCACGATTATCAATGCAATGACGATTTTACCCCCCAACACATGCCTTCCACTTTTAGTTCGAAGCGTAGGTTCGGGCGTAGGGAGTATAGGCTTAGGTGGCGTGATCTGCATTTGGGGATGCGTATTTGATTGCCTACGCAACGATGCCCTTAATTAATGCAGTGGAGCCATCTTGCCTTTCCAAGGCGGATCCGTCATTCCTTAGGAGTGAAGGTAACGGTTGGAGAGATGCCACGTGGGAAATCCCGGCTTTCACGGCCCCGTAGCGACAGTTCCGGACGCCTAGGTTAGGACGCCCCATCCTCACCCAGAGGCTGTTTCGATTGGCAAAAAGGAGTCGTGGCGGCGCTATCTTTATTTGTAGAGCCACTTTCCGTTCTTCTTCGAAGAACTTTGTCTTCTTGTTCTCGCTGCGATTCCGCTCATTGTCTCTTGCGATCGAAGACATGGTGAGCCAAAGCGACCAGGTTTCGGAGGTGGCCCTGGCTGATCTGGAGCGGATGCGTCGCTTGTACAAGATCCCCCGGACGTCGTCTTGTTGGTTCCGACGACGGAGGATAGAGTGACATCCGGTTTAGAGGATGGAATGTTCTGCTACGAGGAAAGCTTGAGGGCAGGCTTCCGGTTCCCCCTCATCCGTTGGTGCGGGAGGTGATGAAGTTCTACAACATATGTTTCACCATGGTGGCCCCCCAACAGTTGGCGCAACCTCATCGGGTTTATCTCGTTGTGCAAGCGCCTCGGGGTGACAGCGATCCTCTCATTGTTCAGGGTGTGTTTCAATCTGGTCTCCGGGAGGGCCTCAGAGTGGCCTTACATCGGTCCCCGGAGGTCTTTCAAGATGATATCGGACAACCCTTCGTCGATAAAGGAGTGGAAGTCGCGGTTTCTCATAGTCAAGGGGAACATTGGTTTAGATTTCCCTCGGGTCTGGGGGCAGTACGTGAAGGATCCGGAAGCACATCCGGAATTAACTGATTCGGAGAAGAGGGATTTGGTTGTGCTGCGCAGCAGTCAGGCGCTCCCTGCCAGCATTCTTTTATCGGAGGACGCTCTTTTCGCGGCCGGGTTAAGTCCCGTCGATCCTCGCAGTAAGTATTATCCCGTAGCTGATAATTTAGTGTGGCTTAATCTTTGATTTCTGTGTGAACTAATGGGCGAATCGTATTGCTCCTACAGCCGAAAAGTTGGCGTTCGCAGACCAGATGAGGGAGGAGCTGGGGAAGCGCCGCAGGAGATCTGGTTCTAGTAGCAAGTCTCGATCCGAGAAGAGGCTTCGCCCCTCTGGCTCCCACTCCAAGGGGACCGGGAGAGATGGTGACAGTCGGCGCTCTTCGTCGCCGCAGGCCGAAGCTGCCGGAGTTCTGGCGGCGCCTGATCTTTCGGCGACAGAGGAGGATCTGTCCAGGCGTGAAGATCGGGAAGTCGCAGGGTTTCGAAGGAGGCCGCTGAGGTTTCCTCCCCCCCCCTCGTCGTTTTGTCTGATGATGGCGAGGGAGGAACGCCGGTTGGCCCGGGAGCTCTGCAGACGAGGCGGCGCGGTCTCCCTCATTGGAGGCCAATGGCTCGACGAGGTCATGGGAGGAAGTGGGGGCAGCCTTCGCTTCCATCGAGGTAGGGAAAGAGGTTGCGGCTGCTGAGGCTCGGCCTGGGCCGTCGGCATGAGAGCCAGCAGGCGACGAGGAGATGGCCGAACTTGCCGAACCGACGACCGAAGCCCGCGGGGGTTTCTCTCGTGAAGGGCCTCCCGCCGAGGAACTGGGGGCTCCGGAGGGAGCAAAAGTTCTTGAAGGGTCTGTCGCGGACAGGGAAATCTCTGAGGAGACGGGAGCAGAAGGAGAAGAAGAGGAAGAAGAAGGGGGAGGAGAAGGAGGGGAGCCGGCGAGCAAAGGGGATGCTCTGGCCGGGGCTTTCCTTGTTGGAGCCGAAACGTCCGAGGCTTCCCAAGCGAGGGCCCTGGCGGCGGAAGCTGGGCTGTCAAGAAGTTCATGGGTCGCGGGAGTTCTGGATGGCTCCCTGGGGGCAGATTTCCATTCGCGCGACCCGAAAGTAAGCGCCAGGTTCTCCGCTCTGATACGGTCCGCGTTCCAAGGAGAGGAGAGTTCTTCAATTGGAGGGGGTCACCCGGAAGACCTTGTTGAGGTGGCCTTCCGCCGTGCTGGGGTGCCAAACGAGGCTTTCCTCCTCCCCGAGATTGATGATCTTGCCCTTACAAGGATCGCCACAGACTATGCGTCTCGGGTAAGTTATCGTACCGACTTCGGATCTTTGGTTAGTTAGCTCGGCTATCTTTTATGCGTGTCATCCTTTTTCCGCAGAGCGCCCTGATCATGAGGGCATTGAAATGGCGCTTGCATCTGGCAGTTGGAGCTTGGGCCCGGGCCCGCTATGAGGCCGATCTTTTCAAGGAGAGGGCGGAGTCGATCGAGAAACTTTCTCGAGCCCTGGTGACCTTTCAAAAGGGAGCTCGGGGAGGCTCGCAGAATTCTTGCAGTTGAGAGGGAGAGAGCCCCCGACTCGTTGCACAGGTTGGTGAGCTCCAGCGGGAGCTTGAGGAGGCCAACAGGATCCTTGCGGTTGAGAGGGAATGAGCCTCCCAACTTACCGTTCAGATTGGCGAGCTTCAAGGCTTTCGTGAGCAATCCGAAAAGGCCAATTTGGAGCTTGCTCAGGCCAGGGCGGAGCATGAAGGCAAGGTTAAGTCCATGCAGCTATACTTTGATAAGAGGTGGGACCAGCTGAAAGCTAGCTACGTTGAAGATAAGGCCGGCTGGAGTAAAAAGTTCGAGGAGGAAGAGCGCAAATGCCAGCGTAGCAGGACCACCTCATCCGCCTAAGCAAGGAGCTTGCCGATACACAGGATCGGCTAAAGTGGTCGGATGAACGTGCTGCCTGACTGTCAGATGAGGTCGACTTTGCCCGTCAGGAAGTTGGGGATACCCAGACCCGGATGGATGAGCTAAAAGAGAGCCTTCGCTAGAGCCAGTCGGCTAGGTCTAGGGCTCTCAACAGGGTTCACATGCTGGAGGGGGAGTTAGCCCGGCGGGAGGATCAGGTATGGCCCTATTGGATCCATTCATTTTGACCTTTCGATTTTTGCTTTACTCGGCCTTTTTGCCTGCAGACGCATAAGATGAGGCAGGAATTCCAGAGACGGTTGGAGGCGTTCGGAGAGGAGGCGGCTTTGAGGCACCGAAGGATCTCCGAACTGGAGAAGCAATTAACCGAGGCAAATGTGCGGGCCTCCTCGGCGGTGGAGGAGTACAAGAAATCCACCGAATTCACCGACGAACGTAGGGCGGCCTGTGCCAACGCATTTCAGTTGGGCGAAGATGAGGCGAGGGCCAAGGTTGCCCAGGCTTACCCGGACCTGGACCTGTCGTGCCTAGATGCTAAACATTATGAAGCATACACCCCGGGGGTCGAGGAGGACGAATATAGAGAAATATATGATGTTGACCTCGATGCCATCCTGGGAGTTGATGCGACTGCCGACGTATCCTGTCGTAGCACCTTCGAGAAGGGAGAGCCAAGCGACGCTCCTGCTGATGCGGCCGTAGGAGATGCTGGGGCTGATCCTAAGTCTTGACCCTTTTGGGGGCCATATGTGTTTTTTCCTTTCTTTTGTTTTGTAGTTTGACCGGAAATCAATAAATAGATTGGCCGTTTCTCATTTGTTTGTCTTCCCTGAATGGTTCCTTGTCTCGAGTTTTGGTGGAATATCCTGGTAAAGGCCAAGGCGTGGGGGCTGTCTCGACAAAAAGGTCGGACGTCAACGTAGCCTGGTATGAGACGATTTAACTTGGCTTAAGCTGAATGACACGGCGGTTCGACCAAATTCGAAGAGCGAGATGGCCTTTTCGGGGTTGAAGGACAAAGTAACTCGGCTGGAGCCGAAGGACAAGATAGCTCGACTGGAGCCGGAGAACGAAGTAGCTTGGCTAGAGCAGATACTTCGATTGGTTTTTGGAGTATAGGAACAGCTTCGGCCCCCAAAAAGGGGGGGTTAGGTAACGCCTAGGCCTTGCACGCAACCACACCGGGGGTTTGTCATCGAGGAACGCATGGTATCCGCACCCCCTTAATTGCTTTGCCAGTGTTCTGTCTTTTCTCAAGCGAGTCGATTTTCGTTTTGTCGGAATGGATGATACGGTTTTGACGCCAGTAAAAAGCTGCTCTAGAGCCTTTCGGGAGGCCTTTATTGTGCTGGTCTTTTCCCACGCGGGTTGTTTCGACGTATGATGCAGGCGTTCGCCCGCCATTGGAGGATGTCATTTTCGTAGGATGATCCCCTGGATCTATCAGTTTTCGTAGGATCGATGGGTGATTTTTTGCGTTCAACAACCATGATTCAGGATCAAAGGAAATCTTTGCGTGCGTCATGGTTCAGGCGATGGGCTTGGCGCGCAATGGGGCGCTGCTTTCATCTTGGGAGGCCACGTGGTGGCATGGGTTAGGTGTTTTGAATCTCGGGGCTTCCTGTTTTGATAGCTGCTCCCGGTTTGTTTCTGCCTATAAAAAGGGGGGAAGAGGGGTCGGTCTTAGCCTCCTCCAAGGTTTCCTTCCCTGTTGGAGTTTCCACAATGCTCATCTCTCTGGTGTTGCGAGTGGGAGGATCAAGCTTTCCTTTCATAAGCCTTTCTCCTCCGGATAGTTGGGGCGATGAAGGAGCCGCTGGAGATTGGCTCGTCCTGAGGGGATGAGCCCCGGAGATCATATGGAGAGCGCACAGGAGGGCCGCAGAGATCACACGGAGAGCGCACATATGCGCTTCCTGTGTGTCCTTTGTGGTTCGCTACAGGGGGCGCATGGTAGGAAGTGTATCGACACCCTCGTAGCACGCACGGAGCCTCCCTCCTTCGCTGGTCTGGATTCTTATCCCTTCACTAAGGGGAATCCTTGCCATGGGGAGGAAAATATGGAAGCAACGGGGGTCTGATGGTCCCCGTGCTCCTCAGTCGGGCGGCGGCCTGCGATCCAGCATCCCGCCCTAGGGGGGCTGGCTGGTTTGCCCGGGTCCTCAGAATTAGCATCCACGGGACATGCCTCCTTTTGGACCTCTTGGTTTATTCGAGGGGGGCCGTGGAGGGTCAGCTTCGTCAACTATTCAGGCAAGCTGACCGTTTCGTGGTTTGTTTTATTTGTCGGTTCGGATGCCGGAGCATCACAGTTGCCCAGATCGGCTTTGGAGCAGTTGCCCGAGCTTTGTGCTCGTCTTTATTTTATGCATTTTAATGCTTTTGTAATGCCTCTCAGGCAGTTGTAATCGGTTTCGGTGGCAATGAAATAAAGAAAGTTTTGTTCTATTTCTCCATTTTCGTTTCTTTTGTACCAAATTGTAGCTGTTGGCCATGGGTGTAAGGACATCTCGTTCGTTTTTAGACGAGGGTCCCATGCCATCCGAGCTAGTCGGGGCTTGTAAGCTGCCCGGGTCTAGACGGAGGTTTAGAGACTGTTTGGTGGTAAACCATGTTCCTCAACTCTGGCCGAAGCTCGGAGATTCATGACTCTACCTTATTAGAGTTCGGATATTTGCGGTCCGGCCCTGCCGGGGGTCAGAGGACGATTGCTTGGTCCTGCCAAGGTTTGGAGGTTTTATTGCTCGGCCCTGCCGAGGTTCGGAGATTGGCGGCTTGGCCCTGCCAAGGTTCGGAGATTTAGAGCTCGGAGGGGTGACTTAGTCGTCACCATGAGTCATGATGCTAGGTCCCTGCGGGGTTCGGTGAGGGGCGTCAAGGCAGAACGGGCGGTGTATGGTCACGCCCTCCATTTATGACATGACTACTCCCGAGGGAATGAATTATTGTCATGCGCTGGAGCTCTCTCTTTTTCACGCTTCTCGAAAGGTGGCCAGTTTAAAAGAGCTTGGGGAAGTGTTGAGAGCATTTATTGCGGGAGGCCGGCAGATCGGGAAGTACCTCGTTCCTAGAGAAGAAAAGGGGGGTTCCCGAACAGTCCGTCCGCATTACCGATTTCGCTCGGGATGGGGCATGACCCTTCGGATTCTGCAGGCGCCAGTTAAAGCGGTGACATGTGGCGAATTCTTACGGGTCGGTAGTCACGGCCCGACTGATTGAAATACTCGCTTGAAAAGTATAAATACGGACGGGGGGTGCTGGTGTTTACCATCTCTTCGACTCGACCTTAGAACAGCTTTCGACATGGCCTCTCGAGGAGGAGAGCAGTCATCTGATGGTTTAAGAGCGGTGATCAACGGCTTGCTGCGTCCAGAGGGGGGCCGTCCCACCATCACGGTCGACGGGCAAGCCTTGGCGTCGGCCTTCGCGAGCCACTAGCGGCTCGAGAGGGTCGTCAAAGAGTACGTCGCCATTACCACGAGGGAGGCAGCGGCCCTATGCCGGGTGGTGGACCGGCAAAGGGAGGAGATAACATCACTCCACCGACAAGTTGCCGAGCTTTCCCAGCGCTTGGAGGACTTGTCGGTTTCCGGAAATGATAGCAAGTCTTAGCGAAGGCTCCTTTCACTTCTTTTTCCCTTTTTTTTATACTGTTATCTTTCTCCTTCTAATCAATGAATATGAGATTTTGGCATGCGGTGCATTTTATTATCTCCAAAGCATTTACGAACATTGGTTGTGATTTATCAGCCGCCCAAGTTCGAGCTAAGTCTTAGGAGACCACGGTCGGGTTTAATTTGGGCACGCAAGCCACCCGAATCCGAACATAGCTTAGAAGATCGCTTAGGTCGGTCGGGGCTTGTAAGCTGCTCGAATTCGAACCACATTTTTTGGGGGGTCGTTGGTCCCTGTTAGGACCAGCGGCGGACCTAGGCGGTCCCTTGGAAGAAGATCCTTTACTTCGGAGAATTAGGAGATTTTCGTTTCGAGGCATCCGAGGGGTCATTCGGCCTCAAACGATGCCTTGGGGTGTGGCCAAAGCGCGGGAGTATCGCTCGGTTGGCTCGAGGGATCCGGTAGCTAGGGTCGTTCCTTGGCTTTGGCCGAGGTTTCTAGTAGCAGAATGTAGCCCTTGGCTTTGGCCAAGGTTTGCGCACTCCGGTTTTAGCCGGGGCTTTAGAGATCGTAGTCCTGTCTAGGCTCGGGGATTCTGTTGTTCGGCCCTGCCGAGATTTGGCGAATTTGTTGCTCGGCTCGGCCGAGGTTCAGAGAATTTGTTGCTCGGCCCTGTCGAGGTTCGGAGATTTTGTTGCTCGGCCCAGCCGAGGTTCGGAGAATTTGCCCAGCTGAGGTTCGGAGGATTTGTTGCTCGGCCCAGCCGAGGTTCGGAGGATTTGTTGCTCAGTCCAGTCGAGGTTCGGAGGATTTGTTGCTCGGCCCAGCCAAGGTTCGGAGGATTTGTTGCTCGGCCCAGCCGAGGTTCGGAGAATTTATTGCTTGGCCCTGCTGAGGTTCGGAGAATTTGTTGCTTGGCCCTGCCAAGGTTCAGAGATTTTCTGTTCAAATAGGTAACTCGATCGTATCGAGAATTGGTGAGCAGCACCTGTTTCTTTTCGCAATTTTTGGCGGCATAATGTATGATGATTCATGTTGCAAATTACAAAAACATGTGCCGACAAAAAGGTATAATAAGGTATATTGAAGTGGGCTTATAAAGGACATACCCTATTGATAATACTTACGGAGATTGTCCGAGTTCCACGTCCGGGGGATGGACTTTCTGCTTAAATCTTGCAGCTTGTAGGTTCCCGGTCCAATGATCTCCGCTACTTGGTATGGGCCTTCCCAGTTTGGTGCCAGCTTACCTTGCTCCAGCGGTTTGGAGACAGAGGCTTTCCGGAGGACGAGGTCGCCGGGCAAGAAAGCTTTCCCTTTGACTCTGGAGGCATGGTAGCGGGCCACCCTTTGCTGGTAGGCGGCTACTCTGATCCAAGCTTTCTTCCTGACCTCCTCTACCAAGTCGAGGCTGGTGCGGAGCTGTTCGTCGCTGGCTTCCTCTGAGTAGCTTTCCACCCGTAGCGACGGGAGTCCTATCTCCACTGGGATAACGGCCTCCGTGCCGAAGGCCATCCGGAATGGGGTTTCACCCGTGGGCACTCTTGGGGTGGTGCGGTAGGCCCATAGGACGTGGTGTAACTCATCCGCCCACCTGCCTTGGGCTTTGGAAAGCCGGGCTTTGATTCCCTGAAGCAGAGTCCTGTTGGTCACTTCAGCTGCTCCGTTGGCTTGCGGATGCCCGACCGAGGTGAGGTGGTGATGGATTCCGTGTTCTTCACAGAATTGGCGGAACTTAGGGTTGTCGAACTGCCTGCCGTTATCAGTGATTATAGTATGCGGGAGGCCGAAACGGCAGATGATGGACCCCATACAAAATCTCTGGCCCGTGCCTCGATTATTTGTGCAACTGCCTCGCCTCGACCCATTTAGTGAAGTAGTCGATGGCGATAAATAGAAATTTTCGCTGCCCTGTGGCAAGCGGAAACGGGCCGAGAATGTCCATCTCCCACTTGGCGAAGGGCCAGACGGAGGATATAGGAACCAGGCTGGCGGAGGGGAGTCTTTGAATGCTTGAGTGCCTCTGGCATGGGTCGCAAGCTCGGATAAGGTCATCTGCATCCTTCTGCATAGTCGGCCAGTAGTAGCCTTGTCGTAGCACCTTGTGACATAGGGACCGGCTTCTTAAATGGTTGCCACAAATTTTTTCATGCACCTCACGGAGAGCATAATCTGCTTCAGACGGTCGGAGGCATCTGAGCAGTGGCATGGAGAAGGACCGTTTGTAGAGTTGATCGTCGATCAGTACATAATGGGTGGCCTGCAGCTTTAGCTTTCTAGCTTCTCTCCGGTCGGATGGAAGCGACCCTTCTTTGAGGTACTTCAGAATGGGATCGAACCAAGATGGCTTGGTCTCAACTTGCATTATTCGGTCGGCTCCCGCGATGCTGGGTTTCTCCAAGGTCTCTAGGTGGAACTTTTGTTCGGCGTCCATTGACTCCGTGGTTGCCAATCGGGACAGCAGGTCGGCGTGGACATTCTCAGATCTAGGAATCTGAATAATCTCAAACTCGGGAAAATGGGAGAGTAGGCTCTGCACCTCTTGAAGATATCGGATCATGTTCGGTTCCCGAGCCTCAAATTCTCCTCGCACATGACCTGCCACTTACTGGGAGTCGGTGAAGGCATTAAGTTTCTCCACCTTCAGGTTGCGGACGATTCGGAGACCGACCAGCAGGGCTTCATACTCAGCTTCGTTGTTGAAGGCCGGAAAAGAGAAGCGGACACCATAGTCAAAGGTTGCCCCCTTCGGACTGGTGAGAACCAGGCCCGCACCGGAGCGATGAGCGTTAGATGACCCGTCGACATGGAGGAGCCACCGGGCGCCAGATTTTGGTTCTTCGAGGGAGTCTGGGGTGGAGCCGTCCTTCGGGATGGCTGGCGGTGACGGGGTCTCAATCGGTGGGGGCTGCGGCGCCGTGTCACCTGTTGGATCAGGTCTGTGAGCGACGACCTAGTCTTGGGCTTCAGAGGTTGCTCTTCTCCGATTGGCCATTGGAGAGGTTCTCTTTCAGATCGAGATCCTTATCTTCTTTCTTCAAGTTTAATGGGACTTGAGGCCCCTTCCTCTAGCGCCAATCTGTTGCCGTCGGGATCCGTCCTCAGACTCGGGCGCGGTCGATCTTCTGGATCTGGGCTTCCTCCTGGGCGGACCTGTACAGAAGTCCTCGCGCGAGAGGCGTTGGGGGTGGCCCTCCGTGGAAGACCCTCCGACGCTTAAGTCAGTGGGGGGATCGGTGATCAACAGAAAATGGGAAGGTGGATCTCTCCGGGAGTCTCTCCAGGTGCGGCCGATTGGGAGCTCTAGGGGGAGCGCCGACGAGCAGCGGGGGGGAGAGTGAGAGAGTGAGAGTGAGCCGGGAGTAGTGGACGCATACCTGAGAGAATCTGGGAGTGTCATATTTATAGGTTGTTACCTGGATCTTGAGCGCCTTCCGGAAGGTTCGAAGGTTGTTGGAATACAGAGATGAATCGAATCGGGCCGTTGTGGGGCCGGTAGGATCCGTATCTTGTTCGTTAGGGGATCGACGGCTAGAAGAGCTCCTTAATGGCTTGAGATCTGGTAGGTGCGTAGGTCCTAGGTAGCCGTGTTAGGTTCTAGACCACTCTTCAACATGATTCCTTGCATGGGATGCTGTTATGATAGGCCTAGGCTCTCCCGCGTCAGGTTCCGCGGAGGTGAGTATTGGATCGTGGATCGCTCAGTGAAGTCGAGCTATAGGTAGTTCGAAAAAAAAACGAGCCATGGGAGGTTCGGGGAAGCCGAGCTACAGAAGCCCGAGAGAGCCGAACCATGGGAGGTTCGGGGAGAACGAGCTACAGGAGGCTCAGGGGAGCCGAGTTATGGAAGCCCGGAGAAAGCCGAGCTATGGAAGCTCGGGGAAGACGAGCTACAGGAGCTCGGGGGAGCCGAGCTACAGGAAGCTCAGGGGAGCCAAGCTATGGATGCTCGGGGAAGCCGGGCTATGGGAGCCCGGAGAGAGCCGGGCTATGAAAGCCCGGAGAAAGCCGGGCTATGGAAGCTCGGAGAAGCCGAACCATGGGAGGTTCGGGAAGGACGAGCTACAGGAAGCTCGGGAGAGCCGAGCTATGGAAGCTCGGAGAAAGCCGAGCTATGGAAGCTCGGGGGAGCCGAGCTATAGGAAGCTCGGGGGAGCCGAGCTATGGATGCTTGGGGAAGCCGAGCTATGGGAGCCCGGAGAGAGCCGAGCTAGGGAAGCTCGGGGAAGCCGAGCTATGGGAGCCCGGAGAGAGCCGAGCTATGGAAGCTCGGGGAAGATGAGCTACAGGAAGCTCGGGGAGCTGAGCTATGGAAGCTCGGGGAAGCCGAGCTACAGGAAGCTCGGGGGAGCCGAGCCATGGAAGCTCGGGAAAGCCGAACCATGGGAGGTTCGGGGAGGACGAGCTACAGGAAGCACGATTATCGTAGTGGGCGAAGGGATGGGGTCGGTCTTAGCCTTCTTGCACGATTATCAATGCAATGACGATTTTACCTCCCAACAGTTTGCTATTAGAAACGGAGCTACCAGTTATCTGTAATTAGTTTTAGGTATTGGCTATTGTGAATTCACTGAGAAACTGATAGAACATAATCGTAAGTTAGTAGTTTTTCTATTATCAATATTATAGCTTGATAATAGTGGATGTGATTTGTGATAAGTACATCGATAATTATATGACAGTCATCAAGATGAACTTGAAAGAAAGAAAGAGAAAGAAATTAAGAACACTACAACGAATTTGATGTGTATTGATCTTGTGCATGGCCTATTTTAAGACGTGTTTGCTAAATTCTAGTAAGGTGATCTTAATATATGAAATTACACTGAATTTTCTAGAATATGTGTAGTGGAGTGAGAGAGATCAATTTATACAAGTTAACATGGGAAGTCTACGATTAAATTCTATTAATATGGTTTGAATGTATGAGCTAATAGCAACTAGTGAATGACCAAATAACGATGAAACTGAATAATTCTCCAACATTTTAAACTTTCCCATTTTGAGCAAATTAGGCAAAGATTTCTGAAAGCAGCCCAATTTGACTGGGTTAGGAAAGTATTCAAGGTATATGGACAGCGGTATGCATCTGTAAGTTGATATCTTTTTACTCTTTTTTTGATAACACAATACATCTTGGATGTTATTCAGATGTTCACTCTGTGATATTAGCATCTCTTGAAGATTTCATTTCATGTTCTTACAGTTATGTATTATTGGTCATATCCTTAGATTCACTTTCAAATCTCATGTCTAGAGTTCTTGATTTGCTTTCTACTGTGTTACCAAGAATGAATATATTTTTATATCCATCCAAATCTCCCTCATTTATATTTTCTGTAGCTATGTGAATATTGTCAGGTTGAATTCTTTTACTCCTTGATGTTTGATATAATGCATCACTATTTCTGGGAACGTATGATGCACAAGACTTATGATCATGCATTTGATGGGTGGCTGCGATCCATAGCACTACTGTTCAGGGTAGCATTCTCATAGTTTATTCAAGAAAGAAAATTGAAGAGTTTCGATTTGATAAGTACATTCTGATTTATAAGCTTCTCCACATTTTCCTTCTTAGTCATAAGATACTGAATAGTTTCTCTCTCATCCCATGGAAACAAACACATTCTGTCATGGCTGAAAAAATAAGAGTCTGCTCATAAAAGGGTTCTAGTTGTGCATTTCCATGCGTTGCACATGTTTCATATGAGAGGAAGGCTCGCTAGAATCATGGCTGAATTAAGAGCATGATACTGATCGCATCATTCATGATTCTAATATTTAGGAAGAGGATGGTCTTGCCAGAGATTTGTCAAGTTCTCTCATTCTCTGTTATCCTATTTATGATCTGTTGCATTCTATTCTTGTAATGAAATACTGCAAGATCCTTTTTAAAGTCAGGGCATCCTTGTTATATGGATCATTTTTTGTTATTCCTTGAATGGGAAGGATTCCAAGTTGATCTCTAACTTTCAATTGAAGTTTTACCTCGATTTATCTATTTATTGATTTATTTTGACATGAAGTAAGTTGATTATGTGAAGTTAGTCGATGAACTTTGTCTCTAATTATCTAGTTCACATCATGCAATCTGTAGCTTTTAGAATGCCTATGGGTATTTTTATTGTTGTCAACATTTACTGAAAAATGATATCCACTTTCTGTAAATTCAAGGTGACTTGTGATGCTTTATTTTGCTTCATGTTTCACTTCAATGTCTATGGCTGCATTAATCCATGGAGATTAATTAACATTACTTTGAGACTGTTGTGCTTTTCTTCAACCATTGATTAGTATCCACCAGCAAATTAGTTCTTTTAAGACACAAACAGTTTCTTATGAATGAGAAACCATCATATGAGACAAATATACAAGTGCGGAATTACCATTATCAGATTGCAGGAATTAGGGCTGTTCTCATCATAATTTTTGACAATAATTTATTCATTTGTGTTTAGTGTGAAGAATGTATAAAGGATTGTGATAAAGCTGTTGAGAGGGGCAGAGAACTTCATTCTGACTTCCAGATGATAGCAAGGGCATTGACGAGGAAAGGAACTGCACTGATGAAGCTTGCTAAATGCTCAAAAGACTATGAACCTGCTATTGAGACATTCCAGAAAGCTCTAACTGAGCATCGGAATCCTGGCACATTAAAAAAGCTTAATGATGCTGAGAGGGCAAAGAAAGAACTAGAGCAGCAAGAATGCTTTGATCCAAAAATAGCTGATGAAGAACGTGAGAAGGGTATGTTACTGAACTCTTAATTTGCGATATGCTGATTTCCCTGTTGTTATGAATTTGCTTTCATTTTTTCAATATTTTATCTTTTCAAATGATAGCATGCTTTGATGACAACTCTTTGTGTCATCTAGTTTTTTTCCTGGATTATTTATGTGGTGCACTTATGGTAACGTATGTGTTCTTTTATGTATTTATTTATTGAGCAAATCATGATGGAAGAGCACTTCCCCCAATTATGCGTTCTTTGAATGATACAAGATCTTTGAATGATTTTCTTTATTTTCCAACTATTTTTTGCATTGCTTACTAATTAAGAAGGGTTTACTTATGATGCCATGTCAAATTTGTGATGATTTATGAGTTTTTCTTTCTATTTTTTCAAGAATAATAATTAGTGCTCAAGGGCGACATTGTGCTCCAATTATTCATATCTTTTTTTTTTTGCTGTCAATGTGTGATTGCTATTGCTGCTGTTTTTCTTTTTTCTTTCTTTAGGATAGACTTAGTATGTTTTTTGTATAGCTTGGTTGCTATGTTTGGTCTTCTTACCTTTGCTTCCAGTTTTGCTAATTGTACATTCATGACTTTAGAGGTTGAGCCTTGGCACAATGCTAAGGTTGCTCCTTTGTGACCAGGTCACGAGTTTGAAACATGAAAAATAGTTTCTTCACATGCAGGTTGCATATATTTAAACCTCTCAAGACCCTGCAAAAGTGGGAGGCTTGTGGGCTGTCCCTCCGTTCATGAATCTCATGTTATCTTTATACTAGGAGTTCTTGCTAAAATGAACCTTAACATGGATATCAAGATGATGGATGTTGAATGTTCTTAGTCTTTTTATATGACTTTGTAATGATTTACTGTATAAACTTTCCTGCACAACCGTTTGATATTGAAAAATCGCTTGCTTCTTCACAAGATGGCTGCCTTGGCTGTGGAGTTTGCCCACTGAGATGCATGCATAACATTTTCCATCATGCTTGAGTATGAAGGATGAGATCAATTTATAAATTGCTATTGGGTGTTGCCAAGCTGATAACTCTCGATTGACTTTCTAAATTTTACTTGATATATTATGTTTCATATGCTGGATTATAACTTAGTGTTTTCCTTATGTATGTTTGCTTTTTATGGTATGTTTCTTGGGCTTCCTTAACTTCTGGTGCCTGCCTAGTGTCTAGGTGCTAGATGACCATTCTCTGTCTATCTGCTTCTTACGGTCTTCTAGAACAACAATTGATTGTGCTATGTTTTGGGTGTTATTTCAGAAAAGATAGCTTTCTGACTTATGTCATTAGCTATGTGTTTAGATTTTCATGCTGTCAAGGTTTAAATACTAATGTATTTACACTCTTGGATGAGTGAACTTAGCTCTCTCTCTCTCTCTTTCTCTCTCTCTTAATCTATACAACAATCTCTGAGAAAGCTGATGCACCTTTGAGGGGGTTGCAGTTAATATTTGCATTTACATTTTGAATAGATATAATTATTAAGTGAATGCATTTACTACATGCTTTCCCTTGTATCCTTCTCCGGTTTGATTTGTGAAAAAAGAATATGGTTTTATTCTTCTAAATACTATTTCAGTTTGCCCAAGCACAGTTCGATGATATCCTACATGGATAATTCATGATGGCTTGCTCAATTTTTACTAGTTTACGTATCGTTCTTATCAAGGCTAATGCTTCAAACAGGCATCATTGTCATTATATGATATGATGATGTTGAACCTGATCGCCGTTGGCCTATTATTTGGGTTTGCTGACCTTTTGACCCATGTCAGAGTCTCTAAGTTGGCAACTAGAGCACCTTCCATTTTTCCTCATTCTTATTTGTTGCAAATTCTCTTATTCCCTGGACATAGAAAATTTATTACATGTTCTGCAAGAAATTTGTGTGGATTATGTTGGCAGATGACAAGGGTAGATTTTAAAATTTTTATATCTATTACTCAGACTTTTAATGGTCAATGATAGGATTTACTTATTTGATTTAGTAATCGTGTTCAGGCAACGAGCTATTCAAGCAACAAAAATACCCAGAAGCAGTGAAACACTACACTGAAGCTTTAAAAAGGAATCCAAAGGATCCAAGGGTAATGTACATGATCTCTTATAGCTGCTGAAGTTTAATGTACTATTTATTAGACCGTTTTATAAGCATTCCCCCCTAAAAAATTGTGTTTGCAGGTATACAGCAACAGAGCTGCATGCTACACAAAGTTGGGTGCCTTGCCTGAGGGTCTTAAAGATGCAGAGAAGTGCATTGAGCTGGATTCATCATTTTCCAAAGGATACACAAGGAAAGGTGCTATTCAGTTCTTTATGAAAGAATATGACAAGGCATTAGAGACATACCAGGAGGGCTTAAAACATGACCCAAACAATCAGGAACTCATGGATGGTGTGAGGAGGTAATACTGTGATATGGCATGAGTCTTTTATGGATCTCAGCTTACCTAGTTACTTGATGTTGCCAATGCTGAGTACTTCACCCTTTACAGGTGCATTGAACAGATTAATAAGACTAATAGGGTGAGATAAGCCCAGAGGAATTGAAAGAGAGACAGGTCAGTTAACCTAACCTCTTCATTCTGTGATTATTTGCTATAACCATCTGCTGGAGTGGTGTGTTAACTGTGTATTGCAGGCGAAGGCTATGCAGGATCCAGAAATACAAAATATCTTGTCCGATCCCATTATGCGGCAAGTAAGTGGTCCTACTGAGATATTTGAAAAGAAATGATCTTTTGTTTGAGGAAAATTGATCATTTTATTATGAAATGCGTTGTAGCATGCTGTGGTTGTCATTGAGTTCTCACACCAAATCCTCAAGTTTGCCTAACATTAATTTGTTGCATTATGATTTGATCTGAATGTGGGCAGGTATTGACCGACTTCCAGGAGAACCCTAAGGCTGCCCAGGAACATCTTAAGAATCCTCAAGTCATGCACAAGATACAGAAGCTTGCAAGCGCTGGAATAGTCCAAATTAGATGAAAGGAGGAGTCCAGTTGCATGTGCTTTTAGCAAATCTTCCCTTGCATTGGATCTCTCTCAACTGGATACGTCTTAATTTGAGGTTTCTATTAGTCTCATGGAATTAATAGTTTGTCAACAGAGGATTCTTCTTTCTCTTAAATCTAGTTCCTGCAATTGTTGCTAGTTGTCTGCTTATTGATGCCCCGACCTTTTGGATTGGTTAATTTTTCAAATCACAAAGTTTGATCCAATTTATTGATTTGGATTTAAATTATGAAGTATGAAATTTAAATTTAAAATAAAGTAGAAATGACTGCATTTTTGATGTATCGTCTATAATCATATTTGTATATCCAAAGTTGGGATGCTGAGCACATGCTGACGGATGTTTGCTCAGTGAGCTGAACTTCCCTCTGGACTCTTTATTGAGCCATTCAATGACAAATCCCACCATCGAACTCTTGCCATTTTATGTTGTTACCAGGTGTGGTGTTGCAAATAGTCGTCATAGTTACAAACTGTCACTCTCGTTCAGAAAACGCCTGTGTTTGTCGCTAGCTGCAGTCTGATTATCGCCAGCTGCAGTCCTTAACTCATCTAGAAATTACCTACCAACAAGTATCAAATGAAGCATTTCGTTACTTTTGGAGAGCACATTTGTTTTCTTAAGAAATTGAAGAGTACGTTTAACACCTAAGCTCAAATAAAATCATATGATCTAAAAACTTAAATAAAAATTAATAAATAACAACTAAATTTAAATTATAAGCACATAACATTTTTAAAAAAAAATTAAATTAGAAGTACCATAATACATTGGTCATTAGAGGAATAATTTTTGAGAAAAGTTTTCTCCATCTAGTTTTCTGAAGCTTTGCTCCACCTTATTTTAGTTGATTTTATAATAGAATTTTGTTCTTAAACCTAAAACATAAGCAACAAACCTGTGCTATCCTAACGAACATATTTTCACACTCCCTACTGGGATACATCATGATTTTTTTCTCCTAAAATAATATCTTTTTCCCATGAATAATGTCATACGGTTTATTATATTTAAATTTCTCATATGGTAGGGAAAGCATATTCCACGAGATGAGCGACCGTGCTCTTTGTAATCGTATCTTAATATAAAGGCAGGAAAATTCATCCTCATGTTAATAGAGAGATGGAGAAAATGCATCTAGAAACGTTCTATGATGAGATGTTTTCATTTTGAAACAAGACTGTTGATTGAATAAATTTAGCACGGAACAGAATGTATTAGGATAATATTTCTGATATAAAGCATTTGCCTGAATTGAACAGAAGTTCGCTATGCTACCAGACACTGTGCTGGCAGTTGATGCATCAAGGAACCATTGCTTTGGTCTTCACAATTGACTACTTCGGCATCATTTGGTTAAATAAAATGTCTGGCAAATGTTTTTGAACATTGATACGTGTTGACTATGGGAAAATGCAAATGAGAACAAGCTTTATATAAGCTAGCGTCCACAGGAATGTCAGGACTGCTTAAATAGATAAATTTAAAAAGGGAAAAAATAACGGGTAGATGCAAGGAAACCATACTATTGTTTCGATAACAATCTTTATGGACTACGGGATAACGATCTTGGGCCTACTATACATTTGCAATAAATAGTAGGATTACAAAATATTCTTTTTTGCTCTCAAACTCGAGGGCTGAAACTTTTGATGCTCCAACAGCCTTGCTTATCTGCATGAATCCCATGATCAGTGAATTAAGCTGCAACTGCTTCCTGTTTTGAAGAGAGCTGGTTCTGGATATGTTGAGGGACAACATCAAACTTCGCAAGTTGCATTGTGTAAGATGCCCGCCCTTTTGTCATTCCCCGAAGGGTACTTACATATTGGAACATTTCAGCCAGTGGCACCAAGGCATCAACTACCTGCATTTCGAAGTATTGGCAAGGGCCCGGTTAATATTTATTTAAAAGTACTTGCAAGGAGATGCACCTTAGTAGTAAAAAGAAAAGGTTTACACATAAGACAAAAGAAATTAACAACTAAGCAATATATGAATATAACCCTTGACAAACAATCAGTATATTGGTTCTCCTCTTACCCCTTGAATTAATTTTAAGCATCTGAACTTGTTATATAAATGTTAAATAGGGCAGTTGATTAGAAGAGGACTTGTAAATATTCGAGATAAATTAATCACTTGAGAATGATTTCATCATACTCATCAATATCACGAAGAATAATATTATTTTGCCAGTATAAAACAACTCATCAAATATAGGTTTTGGTGTCTATCTTGATGGCTTTTAACATACCTTAAGACCACCTGGCTTATCGCTGAAACTATTGATCTGGCCTCTCCTAGAGTTTAGGTCACCAATAACATCGCCCAAATGATCTTCTGGAGTGACTACCTCAACTTTCATTATCGGTTCCAGCATTTTTGGACCAGCTTTTTTCATTCCATTCCGGAAAGCACCCCGTGCTGCCAATTGAAATGCCAGAACACTAGAATCAACATCATGATAAGAGCCATCAACCAATACAGCTCGGACATCAACAACTGGGTAGCCAGCAAGCACGCCATTGCTCATGCATTCTTCCAACCCTTTCATCACTCCTGGGATATATTCCTTTGGTACTACTCCTCCCTTTATTTCACTCTTGAATTCATACCCACTCCCTGGCTCCAAGGGCTCGAATCTGACTGTAATGTCAGCAAATTGCCCTTGTCCACCAGACTGCTTCTTGTGGATATATTGCACTTCTGAGATTCTTGAAATGCTTTCACGGTAATTAACCTGAGGTGCACCAACATTTGCTTCGACCTGTTTATGCAGTGGAATCCATGATGAAAAATATTGATCAGGCAAAACTCAGAAAACAAAGAGCTGAGAGCAGCAACTTCCAAGGGAAAATAAGATATACCAACCAAACAGGAAGCTACAATAAAAAAGCAAAATTATAAAACATGCATGAGTTTAGCTACTAATTGTGGTTTCAAATTCACAATGTTTACACACACATGCATGGACACACAGTAGGATTCAAGATAATTATTTGTTAAACTGCAAACCTTGAACTCCCTCTTCAGTCGATCAACAATGATCTCAAGATGCAGCTCCCCCATTCCCTCAATAACAGTTTGGTTGATTTCCTCGTCTCTAGAGAAGTGGAAAGATGGGTCCTCTTGAGCAAGTTTAATTAGTCCAACTGCCATTTTATCAACATCAGCCTTGGTCTTGGGTTCAATGGCAACCTTGATAACAGGATCTGGAAACTCCATTCGTTCAAGCACTATAGGGTTCTCAGGATCGCACAGTGTTTCACCAGTGATTGTATCTTTCAAACCTGCTAGAGCAATAATATCACCCGTCAGAGATGACTTGACATCCTCCCTACTATTAGCATGCATCTCTAAAAGTCTTCCAATTCTCTCTTTCTTTCCCTTGTTTGCATTGAGAACATAAGAACCTGCATTCAACTTCCCCGAGTATACTCTCACAAACGTAAGAGATCCTACAAATGGATCACTCATTATCTTGAAAGCCAGTCCAGCAAATGGTTCATCATCACTAGCAGGCCTTTCAATGGTAATTTCTGGGTTGTCAGGATCAGAACCCTTCATTGGTGGCAAGTCAATTGGTGAAGGCAAGTAATCAACAACAGCATCAAGCAATGGTTGAACACCTTTGTTTTTAAATGCTGAGCCACATAAAACTGGGACAAAACTGCTAGATATTGTGCCTTTTCTAATTAATTTTTTCATTGTATCCTCATCCGGTTCGATTCCTTCTAGATAGTTTTCCATAGCTTTGTCATCTAATTCAACAATAGTTTCTATCATCTGGGTTCTGTACTCTTGAGCCAAATCTTGGAGATCAGCTGGTATGTCTTCATACACAAATTTTGCACCTAACTCTTCCCCTGTCCAGATCACAGCTTTCATTTTCAGCAGATCAACAACTCCTTGGAAGCTGTCTTCTGCACCCACTGGCAATTGAACCACCAGAGGTGTAGCACCCAAGTTTGTCACTATCATATCCCTAGTTCTAAAAAAGTTAGCCCCAAGGCGATCCATTTTATTGACAAAACATAACCTGGGGACTCCATATTTATCAGCTTGTCTCCACACGGTTTCAGACTGTGGCTCCACGCCAGCAACACTATCAAACAAGCATATAGCACCATCCAGGACCCTGAGTGCACGCTCCACTTCAAGTGTGAAATCAACATGGCCAGGAGTATCAATAATGTTAACTCTGTGATTTTTCCAAAACGTGGTAGTTGCTGCAGAGGTTATAGTGATGCCTCTCTCTTGTTCCTGTTCCATCCAGTCCATTGTAGCTGTTCCTTCATGTACCTCACCAATCTTGTAATTCCTTCCTGTGTAGTAGAGAACGCGCTCTGTAGTAGTAGTTTTCCCTGCATCTATGTGAGCCATAATTCCAATGTTGCGGTAATCGTTAAGTGGTATTGCTCGCTTCATCTCTGGTAAACAAAGAATAAAAAAAAAAAAATCACTTATATACCACAACAAATAATTGTTGTTTTCAAAAATGTCTCTTGTCAACTTAAAATCATATACAACAACACCAAGCAATTCTTGGATGGTATCACCCCTTGCCACTTGGCCAGGGGGCGCGGGGTTTGATTTTTCTTCTCACTTGTTTTTGATTTGTACCATGAAACTGACACATAGATATATAATGTGCATCTATAAGAAGGCAGGGACATAAATATGCAGATATCTTGTGAACTTTTTGTGTATTCGATAAGACAAGGCATGAGACTCAATATTTATCACACAAGCCCCATAGATTATCCAAAAGGCCTAAAAATCTTTTAAAAATATAATGCTGTGAAGATACTAGCTGAAACAATAAGAATGTCATGAATAAAATTGGTTAGGAACTTGGTAGGAATTATATATTGTAATGCCAAATGTCCAAACCTTGGTTAATATACCAGAATATATTTCACCACACATAGGTTTGGCATCTGGGCCAACATACAAGAATGCAACGATTCAGTAAATAATAAAAAAAGATCCATCCTTCCCTTTCCATAGACTAGAAATTATCAAAGTTATGCAAATGCTTCACAAATAAGGTATATAAAGAAGTGAGAAGCGTGTGCCCCCTCATATGAATCTCCCTTCAAGGCATCAGGCAAGGCCAGCCTCAAATAAACCTTGATAAGCACAAGCATGATACAACACAACATCTAATCATGTTTGCAGACAAAATTTATATTTGAAGCGTAAATGAAGGCATGAACAACCAGGATACAAGAAGTTGTGTTCTATGTTAGCATATGCAATGTTTGCTAGTATCATAATTCATAACTATGGGAAACAACTTACCATAATAAGCTATAACAATTACTATCTAGCCTTGTCCGGACAACTCGGTGTTGGCCACAAGGATCTTCATGCACCAAACATATTTCAAGCTTCTCTCACAACTTCCATCAATATTACCTTAAATATTATAAATTTGTATCCATCTCATACTTTGACCTCCTACCAGCAGCATTTTATCCATTATAAATTTCGTATAAACATCTAGAATGAGAATGGGCATGCTATTTAACCATTTCATAGCAAGTCTAGTGGTAGGTATTAAACCTTCTCATGTCCAAAGAACTTCGTTGGCTTCAGTATAGCAAAGAAATATTTGTAATAACGTTTAAATGTTCATATTGGAAGATGATGGTTTCATTGAGTCTGCTTCAGTTCGAAACTATAGATTAGCCAGCAAAGCAGAGACTCTAGTTTAAAATAATATCTCCTCCGTCTTTTCTTTCTACATACAAGAATTTCCAGGAAATAGGAATATCACATCAAGTACTAATATTGAAGAAGAATTTAAGACCTAAAAAACATGATAACTCACTCAATGGTCTGCCACTGGATCATTTGCACAAACACGATGAATGCACGCCACGGTATATGAATCTTTACTCCCCACTTCACTTGGCAAGTGAAATACCGACGCCACAAATCCTTATCCAAGACTCCCATAGTCTACGACTCACTACAGTTTAAGAGAAATAAAAGACGAGGAGACCAAAGCAAGCAACTGGTGAAAGACTGACCATCAACAGCCATGGCGACAACGGAGGGCTTCCTTTTCCTCTCCTGTGACGTCGCGGTGGTCGAATTGGTCCTCAGGCGAAGGCCACCGAAGAGAGAGGAGGAGGCGGCGAAGAAATATTTGGGCCCCAGGAAGCGATGGGAAGCGAGAGGGAGGGGCCGGCGGGAGCCATGGAAGCAGGAGGCGGCCGAGGCCGTTATCCTCGCAGTTTCTCCCGCCATGTACTCGTCCTTCTTCCTGCTTCTTTCCTTGCTCTTTTCTGCTATTCGCTCCGCCCTCGCCCTCGCCCTCGCCCTCGCGTCGCTTCACCGCTTCGCTCCGCTCCGGATAACGAAGGCTACGAGGTCTACCGCCTTTCTCACGCTTTTATTTAAATTAAGAAAGAAAAAAAAAAAAAGGAAAAGAGATTAATATATATGCTACAAGTTTATCCCAAGTTTCTGCTTAAATATCGATCATCAATAGCGTGGGAATAAGCTAAATTTCTCTTGCCATAGGGTGGGCTCTCGTGTTGTTGGCGTTTAGTATTTTGAACGGCTGATTAGACGATGATTTGTAATGGCTTGGAGAGGGGGAGCGAGGGTAGGGATGATGGGTATTTGGTTGAGAAGGCTGCGAAGCATCCACGTCTCCAAGCCTTCTATCCTCAATACGATGGATGGGATTGGATGGCCAGCATTTTAGCTAAACCGATGGCTTGGAAAAGCGCGGGAGGGGAGTGAGATGGGCATCATCCATCCATTTTGGTCTATCGGACTTGCCGGCCGCCCTGTTGCTGGCCACAGGTTACGGGCCGGAAGTTTTTTTCTCTTTGAGTCGGGACTCTGGCTTTGGATTCAGGTAGGATTGAGTCGAGCCGAGCCGAACTTTACGGTACTTAAGCTCAGCTTGTTAATAAATACTTAAATTTAAGCTCGTTTAAATTTAAAAAATTTTATTCAAATTTAACTCAAGCACAATTACAAAAAGCTCAGACTCAACTCGAATTCAGTTTGAACTTGCTCATTTGGTATGATTAGAAAGCTCGATTTAGAAAAAAACTCGTTTCAAGCTTGAGCTTGAATTGAACTCGTTTCAAGCTTGAGCTTGAATTGAACTCGTTTCAAGCTTGTCTCAAATTAAGCTTGTTTAAAGCTCGATTCGAGAATTTAAAAAAAAAATTTCATTCTTAAACCCAAAAAGCACCCAGAGAAGATAAAAAAAGAAAAGATGAAAGAATATCTTATTCACGAGCTTCTAATCGAGCCAGCTCATAAGCTCCTAATTAAACCATCTCATGAGCTCTTAATCGAGCTGTCTCGTGAGCTTCTAATCGAATCTGCTTTCATATTCAAGCTTGACTTGTTTATTAAATGAGTTCTAAAATGAAGCTCAAGCTTGGCTAGTTGAAACTCAAGCTGTACAAGGGGACTTTTATTTTGTTTCCAATGGTTGGGGCCTTTTTGTTTCCTTGCTTTGGCTGTGGAAATTTTGTTTTGTTTCTAGTGGTTAAGGCTTGCTTGCTATCTTGAGCTGCAGAAAGGAAGAAAACCTTTTCGGGAAAATTTTTGAAAAATAAAACAATATAAGAGGCCTGCTTGCTATCTTGAGCTACAGAAAAGAAGAAAACCTCTAATTTTGGTGGTGGTGATGGTGGTGGTGGGGACAATATAAGACAACCCTCCTTCATACCACCAATGTCCTAATAAGTGCAGAGAACTTCTGCACGAGATTTCTTTTCTTCTTTTTCTTTTTTTATTGAGCGCTAACCTAAAATATTGTGCTCTCGATATTATCGTGGGCAAGATTTAGTCTTCTTTTGTAATAAGAGTATTGCAACCTCTCATCCGCTAGCTATTGAGTCCGCTAAAATACAATAAAGTGGTGATTACTTAAATAAGTTGGTGGTGTCAGTTACGTCCCGATTGCTTCTCAACCAATCATCGAGTTGCACATTAGATTTGATAAATGGAGTTGCCGTCCACTTCTTTTTTATGCTAGTTCGGAACTTGCAATAGAAAATCTTATTCCATCATGGTTAGTGATGATGCTCAATCATCTCTTCTGGACGTCGAGAATGAAGTACTTTTCGAATCCTCGCTTCACCGGATTGCCTGCAAAGAAGTTTCAAGACCGGAGGGGGTCCTCCGGTGAGACCCTCCGATGCTCAAGTCAGCAATCGAGGTCACAGCAGAGAAGGAGCTCGAGAGAGCTCTTGGAAAAGGGAGAGATCCCAAAAGGACCGGGATTTTTCTCTGAGTATTAGGGTATCAAGTGTGTAAACTTGCGTTACCTGGTTCTCAAAGTGATTTACCCTTTTATAGGGGTTGACGTTGGCACGATCACGTGGGCTTTTGTGAAGTCAGAATGTCTGCTGAGCCCTTGCGTGAATCTAGGCTGGCTGGTGGGTTACGTCCCATCAGTTATCAGGTAGGTGGGTCTTCTCCCATCACCAGCGTTGCCAGAGGGTTGCTGGATCTGGCGCTGTCAGGCGGCGCGCGTCAGAGAGGTGGCGCCCTGAACTGATAGGGCCATGCTGGGGCTGATCTGGCGGGAACTGGGAAATCCCGTCTTATCAGGGCCGAGTCGGGTCGACCCGAGATAGCTGGAGCCCATCCCGCTAGCAAGGCAGTGCTGGGCCGGGGCCGAATCGACGGACTTGGAGGCGTCGGGGCCGAGTCGGACCGGCCGGGGATGGCCTTGGCCGACTCGGTGGAACTGGAGACGCCGGGGCCGAGTCGGGCTGGCCAGGGATGGCCTTGGCCGACTCGGCAGAACTGGAGACGCCGGGACCGAGTCGGGCCGACCAGGGATGGCCTTGGCCGACTCGGCGGAACTGGAGACGCCAGGCCGAGTCGGGCCGACGAGCGATGGCCTTGGCCGACTCAGTGGAACTAAAGACGCCGAGGTCGAGTCGGGCCGACCGGGGATGGCCTTGGTCGACTCGGCGGAACTGGAGACGCCGGGGCCGAGTCGGGCCGACCAGGGATGGCCTTGGCCGACTCGGCGGAACTGGAGACGTTGGGGCCGAGTCGGGCCGGCCGGGGATGGCCTTGGCCGACTCGGTGGAACTGGAGACGCCGGGGGCCGAGTCGGGCCGGCCGGGGATGGCCTTGGCCGACTCGGTGGAACTGGAGACGCCGGGGCCGAGTCGGGCCGACCAGGGATGGCCTTGGCCGACTCGGCGAAAATGGAGATGCCGGTGCCGAGTCGGGCCGGCCAGGGATGGCCTTGGCCGACTCGGCGGAAATGGAGACGCCGGGGCCGACTCACTTGGAGAAGTAGGGGGTCGGCTAGAAAGATGCCGGGCCGCCTGGGAAGATGCCGGGGGCCGGCTGGGAGGTACCGGGGCCAGCTAGCTTGGAGAAGTAGGGGTCGGCTAGGAAGATGCCGGGGCCGACTTGGATCAGGCGGGGCCGGCCGGGATGGAAGAGCGGGGCCGACTTGGAGGGGCCGACTAGCTTGGAGATGCCGGCCTTGGAGGTGTCGGCCTTTGGGGCCGTCGGACTTGGAGGTGTCGGCCTTTGGGGCCGTCGGCCTTGGAGCAATCGGTCATGGAGCCGTCGGCCCTTGGAGGCCGTCAGTCTTGGAGGTGCCGGCCTTTGGGTTCGTCGGCCTTGGAGCCGTCGGTCATGGAGCCGTCGGCCCTTGGGGGCCATCGATCTTGGAGGTGTCGGCCTTTGGGGCCGTCGGTCTTGGAGCCGTCCAAAAATTTTATTTTTCATGGGGTCAACTGGCCCCATCAAATGCCCCCCACACTCCTTGAGCTTGCGTGCCCCGCATCAGCTAAGCGAAAGGAGTGTAGAACTTTTACCTTGGCATATGCTCTTTCCTGTTAACTTCAACCATGATTCCTTCTAGGCGGGGAAACCTCTTTCCTCTTGCGCTGCCTTGTATGGACGTCTGCGTGCCTTCTTTGGCTAGCTGAGGGCGGCTAGTAATCCTCTCCTATCGCGGAGTCTGGAAGTCTTTTGAACCCCGGAGGGTGACCTGAGAGCTGAGAGTCGTCAGGTTCCTTTTGAACCACCTCGGGGGTGCGGGAACCGCTACGAGGGGTGACTCGTCGGGTACGGAGCCTTTAGGGTCTTAACCTACTCGGGGGCACCGCCGTGCCGGGGCCGAGTGGGTCCCATGGGCCGCGATGCCAATGAGTTCCTTTTGAACCATCTTGAGGGTTTGTGTGCCGCCCAAGTGGCGACTCAATCGGGTACGGAGCCTTTAGGGTCTTAACCTACTCGGGGGCACCGCCGTGCCGGGGCCGAGTGTGTCCCGTGGGCCGCAATGCCAGTGAGCTCCTTTTGAACCATCTTGGGGGTTTGTGTGCCGCCCAAGTAGTGACTCAGCCGGGTACGGAGCCTTTAGGGTCTTAACCTACTCGGGGGCACCGCCATGCCGGGGCCGAGTGGTGTCCCGTGGGCCGCGATGCCAGTGAGCTCCTTTTGAACCATCTTGGGGGTTTGTGTGCCGCCCAAGTGGTGACTCAGCCGGGTACAGAGCCTTTAGGGTCTTAACCTACTCGGGGGCACCGTCGTGCCGGGGCCGAGTGGTGTCCCATGGGCCGCGATGCCAGTGAGCTCCTTTTGAACCACCTTGGGGGTTTGTGTGCCGCCCAAATGGTGACTCAGCCAGGTACGGAGCCTTTAGGGTCTTAACCTACTCGGGGGCACCACTGTGCCGGGGCCGAGTGGTGTCCCGTGGGCCGCGATGCCAGTGAGCTCCTTTTGAACCATCTTGGGGGTTTGTGTGCCACCCAAGTGGCGACTCAGCCGGTACAGAGCCTTTAGGGTCTTAACCTACTCGGGGCACCGTCGTGCCAGGGCCGAGTGGTGTCCCGTGGGCCGCGATGCCAGTGAACTCCTTTTGAACTATCTTAGGGGTTTGTGTGCCGCCCAAGTGGTGACTCAGCCGGGTACAGAGCCTTTAGGGTCTTAACCTACTCGGGGGCACCGCCGTGCCGGGGCCGAGTGGTGTCCCGTGGGCCGCGATGCCAGTGAGCTCCTTTTGAACATCTTGGGGGTTTGTGTGCTGCCCAAGTGGTGACTCAGCCGGGTACGGAGCCTTTAGGGTCTTAACCTACTCGGGGGCACCGCCGTGCTGGGGCCGAATGGTGTCCCATGGGCCGCGATGCCGGTGAGCTCCTTTTGAGAGACTTGGTGCAAGGGAGAACAAGCTTTGGCGTCAGAAGGGCCTTCTTTATTACTCATGCTTCTGGGAGTACATCATTGGTAATACTGGCGGAGGTTGTCCGCATTCCAGGTGCGTGGAATGGGTTCCCATCGAGTTCCTCTAGTTGTATGCCCCCCAGTGGAGTGTTTCATTGATGTGGTAGGGACCCTCTAAGGAGTACATTACTCGGCAACCCTCTCCCCTCAGCCGTTTAGGTGAAGAAGCTGATCCCCATGACACCATCCCGATCGTTCGCTCCGTGGGAGTGTTGTCGACGATGGCTTGAGCTGGTGGAGTCCCCATGATGGCCGACAGCGGCTGTTGCGTCTTCTGGACATACTTGCCGAGGTAGCCCCTCCGGATGAGCTTCTCGATGGCCCACTTCAAGTTGTAGCAGCTATCGGTGTCGTGGCGTAGTCCCGGTGGAATCGACAATAGCGGCTTTGTCGCGGGGTGCACCTTTCTTCAAGGGGGAGGACGTTGGAGGTAAGGCTCACCCTTGATCCCCATCAGGATGTGGGATCGAGGGGCAAGGAGAGGAAGTGAGCTTACTCTCATCGGGGACAGGGCTTCGACGCATGTTGTCGGACCGGCGAGGTGGGTCGGATCGCCTGTGTCGAGGGGGCCCGCTGGGCTCGGGGCAACCAGGCTTGTGGCTGGAGTTTCTTGAAGATTCTCGGTTGGTGAAATCGGCTTCATCCGCGCGGATGTATTTCTGAGCTCGAAGGAGGAGATCGGAATAAGAGCTTGGGGTGCTGCTGAGTGGCCCCCGAGCGCTGCTTCTTCAGTTCATGAACTGCTACTTTCAAAGCTTGATCTTGCCAATTGAGGATGGCCAGCTGGTTAATCAGAGCAGCTGAAGTTGGTGGTGAAGGAGCAGAGGGGGTGGCCTTTTGCTGCCTAGTGCGATGTGGATGCCCCCCAGCACGATTGGTAAGAACCTCTGGCATGCGCATCACCACCATAGCAATCTTAGAGGGGACGGAGACTTATAGCTCAAGAAGACAGAGCTTTCTTTCCTTCAGCACGTCCCCCCTACCTAGCGCGCCAATCTGATGACGCTCAATCACCTCTCCTGGACGTCGGGAATGAAGTGCTTCTCGAATCCTCGCTTTGCTGGGTTTGCCTACAAAGAAGTCCCAAGACCGGAGGGGGTCCTCCGGTGAGACCCTCCGATGCCCAAGTCAGCAATCGAGATCACGGCAGAGAAGGAGCTCGAGAGAGCTCTTGTAAAATGGAGAGATCCCAGAAGGACCAGGATTTTCCTCTGAGTATTAGGGTATCAGTGTATGAACTTGCGTTACCTGGATCTCGAAGTGATTTACCCTTTTATAGGGGTTGACGCTGGCACGATCACGTGGGCTTCGTGAAGTCAGAATGTCTGCTGAGCCCTTGCGTGAATCTGGGCTGGCTGGTGGGCTACATTTCATCAGTTGTGGGTAGGTAGGTCCTGTCCCATCACCAGCGTTGCCAGAGGGTTGCGGATCTGGCACTGTCAAGCGGCACACGTCAGAGAGGTGGCGCCCTGAACTGATAGGGCCATGCTGGGGCTGATCTGGCGGGAACTGGGAAATCCCGTCTTATCAGGGCTGAGCCGGATCGACCCGAGATGGCTGGGGCCCATCCCGCTGGCAAGGCAGTGCCGAGGCGGGGCCGAATCGACGAACTTGGAGGCGTTGGGGCCGAGTAGGGCCGGCCGGGGATGGCCTTGGCCGACTCGGCAGAACTGGAGACGCCGGGGCCGAGTCGGGCCGACCAGGGATGGCCTTGGCCGACTCGGCGGAACTG
>UESW01004130.1:511649-529785 GCA_900491605.1 Calamus simplicifolius
AAAATTTTTTTATAAGGAGGGAGGATGTAGTACCCGGTTCCCGGTTCATGTGAACCAGGTTCAGGCTTGGTCCTGTGCAGTGCAATGCTTTGCTCTCAGCGAAGCGCTTCGTTTGCCCGGATCCTTAAACCGAAGCGTTGCGTGGGGGGATTAAATATGTGATGGAGGGGGGACTCCCTCCATCATCCTGGCATCCGTTTTCATTAGGTAATCCCCTGGTCCAGAGAGAGAGAGAGAGAGAGAGAGAGAGAGAGAGAAAGCATGAGAAAGAGAGACACAGAGGGAGACAGAGAGAACGCAAGAGGCGAAGAGAATCTGTTGCCGGTCGATCCCTTGGTTCAGGCCCGGCGGCGTGCTCGCCGCCTCGCCGGGCATGAGATTTGGCCGGCGACCCCGTCGGCACCGGGGGTGTCCGGCGGGGTGGTGGTGGAGAGAGAAAAGAGAGAGAGGGCCAATTGGCCCTTTCTCGCACGGGCTTCCGCTGGTTGGTTCGAGCCCGGCGGCGTGCTCGCCGCCTCGTCGGGCCCGAGCTTTGACCTATCGCCTCCATCGGCGCCGGGCGTGCGTCCGGTGGAGGTCCGGCCGGCCAAGGTGGTCGGCCGTGCCGCCGGCACAGAGTCGTGCCGCGCGGTTGTGAGGGAGGAGATGAGAGAAATTGAGGGAGAGAGAAAAAGTTTGGCGGCCGCCGCGGCGGCGGCCGGCTCTGGCCCGACCACCGCGGCCGGGCCGCCCTCAATTTGGCCGGTGGCATCCCGACCGCTGGCTAGGTTCCTATCCCCTGTTCAGTGAAACAGGGATCGGGTGGGCTATGGGTTGAACCGGGCCGGCTGGGGCCGACCGGTTCAGGGCCTTTTGGGATGTGCAACGAGCTGATTTGGGCTGGATTTTGGGCCCCGTAATGGGCCGGGATTAGCAAAATAATTAGATGGCTAGAATCTAAGTAATTCTAGTTTCTTGGGGTATTTTTACTTCCCCAATTGGGTGTGTGTAGTGGAAGATATTTGAGCCCAAAGTAGGGCCCGTGAACTAGTTTGGGTAGAAATTCTAAGGGTCATTTTAATATTCTTTGCTAATAAATTAATTGTGTAAAATGATCCTGTTGGTGCTCAGACATCTGACTAGCTGCATATATACCTGTTGGATAGTGTACTAAGGTAAGTAAGCCAGTTATCAGTATTTAATAAATTATTCATTATATGAATGTTTAAATTATGAATTGTGACATGAAGAATTGTTATTGGCTAAATTGTAAGTAGATGAATATATGAATACATGGCTGTTTATGTGCTATGATTTCATGTGTGGATGCTATGCATGAGAGATGCAGTTATTATGACATTGATGTGATATATTATATGCAATTGTTTAGTAAGTATAATCCACTGTTTATGCAGTATATAGTTGTTATGATATGATGAGTGCATGTGATGTGAGGTACTGTTATGTGTCGCCGCGGTTCTCCTTTATCATCATACCACACACACGTCTAGAGGACGTGTTCTACTTGTTTATGCCCCTACATGTCTAGAGGATGTGTTCTGCTTGTTTATGCCACCTACACGTCTAGAGGATGTGTTCTGCTTGTTTATGCCATCACACATCTAGAGGATGTGTTCTGCTTGAGTTCGAGATGGCATCACGCATCTAGAGGATGTGTTCTGAGTTCTATGAGGTGGCATCACACATCTAGAGGATGTGTTCTGCTTGGTTCGAGGTGGCATCACACATATAGAGTATGTATTCTGGTGGATTATGATATGGCGTGACCCTGGTATCTGGACCCTTCCAGTAGGGGGATGCTTGTTGGTGCACTATTGAGATATTGCAGGGCCGTGGGTCACATTTACAGTTACCATTGAGAGTATAACAGTGGGTTTACTTACATTGCATGTTTGAGTATTTGTGAAATGTTTAAGCATGCAAATCATTTATACTTATTGATTGTTATGCTATGATTTGACTGTATAACGTGGCTTACTTATTGAGTGTAAGCTCATAAAAATCTTACAATGTTTTTGTCAGAGCCACGAGGTTGAAGATGGATTGGTGAGGTGATGGATCTTCTATTAAATAAAACAAGACCATTATTTTGTTGTAACCCCAGTATTACATATGTGTAGGGCTTGATGCCCATACTTTATTGTGGTGTGTAAGGGTGTTAGCCCAAACTTTTAGTATTGTATTTGACTTGGTTTTATATATAATGGTGTTATATGTTAAAAATTTGTGACGCCTTGCGTGCCCGGCACGCGGCGGGTTGTCACCCTAGCCCGATATTTGGGCCTGGGGTGTGACAGTAGTATGGAATCATTCGGGGTTCACTATATGGAAATGGAAAAAAATTTGATACAACCCTAATTCAGTGTCTGCATATTGTTAGAACGACCCTAGGATCAATACATTAAGCAAGAAATACAAATCCTCTGGCTTTTCAGCTACAATTTTCATTTTTTACAGAGTGACAATGGTCACTGTATAGAAAATAATTATTGCAAGGGCCGAATTCCATGTTTTCATATTGTTATCTTGAACCATTTGGGTTCACTATATTATGAATTAGTCACGGAATTTGATCACCAGGCCCTCAATAGTTTGTTGCTAGTAGCAATTTTCAGTTTCCATATAGTATTATATCGGAAATATTAACTACTAATCCTAATACATTGTTCTTTTTGTAATACTTGTCCGTGGCTGGTCTTCAATCTTCCATCCCTTGTTTCATTTAGAATAACATTCACTTATGCAATGATCCTTTGTTATTGGAGGTTGAGAGGGGATGATCCTTTAAAAAGGCTCCTGTACCGCCACATGTACTAGGAGCAACGGCAATGGAGCATATGGAGCCCTTTTTCAAACCGGTGTCGTTTGACACCGGTTTTACGTAATTGGTGCGGAAGATAAAATTTTTATAAAAATGATGTTAAAGTAAAAAAGCGCCACTTTAAGTGACGCTTCTCATGTTCACAATGGTAGCAAAAAAGCACCACTTGAAATGCACTTTTAAAAGCTCCATTTCAAGTAACACCACTTGAAGTGGTGTTTTAAAAATACTATTTCTTAGCGTAGAATGAAACTGTATGTGAAAGTGAAAAATGAAAAGGGCTTCTTAAAAGCACCGCTTAAAGCGCCATTTGAAGTGGCATTTCTTAAAAGTGTCATTTTAAATGGCATTTTTTTGTTGCCACGATGGATGTAAAAAGCACACTTCAAGTGGTGTTTTTCAGTTTAATACCAGTTTTGCAAAAATTTTATCTTCCGCACCAATCACGTAAAACCGGTGTTGTTTGATACTGATTTTTGCGACACAGGTTTCAAAAGGACTCAAGCATTTGGGTTCAGCTGAACGCTGGCCTGCTAAAAGGGGGGGGGGGGGGGGGGTCATGAGCAAATAAAATTTTCTGAAAACCATCATGACTCATCTTCCAGCATACTGAATGTCCTGATCAGGATCTTCTCGTAGCTTTACAGCGAGCTTCATCTTTGTTTCATATGCAATTTTAGCAGGGAACACCACTAACCTTGGTAGACAAAAGATTAGTTGGAACGACAAAACAATCTCGGGGCCAGATATTTACCCAAATCAACCTATTTAAACGCCTGTGCAAATTACTTTATATTTTAGTACAACAAGATCTTGTCTACCAAATGGCAATGTTTGACCTGTAACCATCTTAATCCTTTATTTTTTTTATTTTATTTTTTTGGGAGGAGGAAACTTTGCCTCTCTGTTACACAACTATCAATCTGAATGTTATAATTTAGCGGCATTGGATGTGAAGTCAGCACCTTTTGTAGGTTATAGAGTACATAAAGATTTTCTCGGTCAATGGAAAGACGGCTATATAACTATAAGCAACCCCCAGCTAATAATGGCACCGAACGTGAACAACAAAATCTTTCACGTTATAATGCTATGAGATTATAGAAAAGAAACATCCAGGGAGATTTCATCCTTATCTAAATAGAAGGTGCACGCGGCCAGTCAGGACATGGATGTTCTGTTTCATTGCACTAGAAATAAGTAGACGAGGCAAGGTTAATGTTAAATTGTCGTCTACTGCAGTATGCATCACCCTGCTGTTAACATTTGCGCAATTGAGAAAAAAAGCAAAACTTAAAAAAAGAAAAGAAAATATTGCTAGTATTTGAGCACTCCATTAAATCAAAGGATCTGTTTACATTTCCAATTATAAAGTACGTACTGCTGTAGCAAATCCACATTGGCATGTGCTTAGAAAAATAGAGTCTTGCATTCTGTTGATTCACAGCTCAGTGGCTTTGCAAACAGTGAAATTTTGCTAATTTCAGATGGGAAAAAACCTGCTACCCCTTCTTGACTAACTCTTCATATCAATAAGCCCACAGAAACCCTCTTAGAAGATCCAGACAAATGGAAGCTATATGCTCATTGCGCCATCTACATCTCACCACATTCAGCTATGACACATGCAAGCTTCGGCCGATTGTTTGGGCCAGTAGCAACATTTTCAATCTTCCTGACAACCAGGAGGCCTTCTCCCAGCACCCTCTGCAGTAAAGACAGAAGGGCAAAATAACAGAGGCAGAAAAATAATTTATATGCACGGGAAATATAAGAATGAATAATTGAAATTTTACAGTAAAGACACCAACACGAAGCTTCCCATAGGAGAGCCATCTTCCAAAATCCAAATTTTTTTATAGGGCCTATAGCAAGTGAACCATGGATACCAACAAGTTCTGTCCCCTTACATTTGACTGAGCTTATGGTTCTTCCATCACCATGGCTGCCATACAAGGCCATGTCCTCATAGTGGATATATCATAGTATATCAATGGCCCACTGTTGAATCACAATATGCTACTTCATGAAACCGACGCGACTAGAAGAACTTACCCCGAAAACCACATGTTTGTTGTCTAGCCAGTCACATTTTGCACATGTTATAAAGAACTGCAGGCAAAAGGAAATGGGATAAGACTAAAGTGAGTAGACATAAATTCCATTAATGTCCTTTGCTCAAACTGCAAATCATGGCCATACATTTTCAACCAAATTTTTTGAAAAAGAGCATAAACCACCTGTTTTCATCAAGACAGACCTTGCTTTCTGTACAAAGACAGGTGTTGTAATTATCTACGTTTTTCCCCTTCTATCCTATGTATTTAAGGTTATCATATGATGATTATATGAAATTCTTTAGCAGGACAAGTTTCAGAGTGGAGAACTACCTGAGAGCCGTTAGTATTTGGTCCACTGTTTGCCTGCAAATGGCAGAACAAAAGACTACATGGTTAAGAAGAGCAAGACAAACAGAGAAACATGACCATACAATTTTGCAATGCATAGCTGTCAAATTATGTTGGAAAAAGTTACAGAGAACCGTGTGGAAGTGATATTGAACTTAAGCAAAATGATTGTCACCATTCTTGTGAAACATCGGATATGAATATGCTGAACAAAGGATTGCAAAGTACTTGACTGAACCATCATTACTATCTATGAGGGTCGTAGAGGTGATGACTCTAGATAAGGAGTCCTTGTCACAGGTAGACATACTACATAGTTGGAATTAAGAAAAAAGCCATACTGAAAAATGAGTATTCCTAATTTCGATAAATAGTCCGACCAACAACCATCTGAAAGTCCACTTGCTCCTATACAGGGTGCATGGTAACCAGTTTGAGATGTCACTATTGGAATGACAAATCCCATAAGTGCTCAAAAGTATATCTTCGTTGCCTCCAATCCCATTCAGAATGAATAGTGATGACAAAAAAGTTGTTGAAATAAATAGAAGCATGAATATTTTATGGGCCCTAACTGACATGAATGATGAATGGTTGCCACCAAAACTACTGAATGATGTCCTGGTGATGGCAAAATGGCACTGCAAGGAAGCTAAAACCAAGAAGGTAAAAGAAAGGCCTTGGCTTTGTGGAAAGGGAAAATATTACTGGTATAGTTTTATATTTTAACAGAGAATAAGATGGCTTACTTATCAGATGAAAAGAAACCTATTATGTGCCAAACCCTTTGACATCTAATTCTTTTGCCTTAGCATTCTTTGCTCTGCAATTCATCCCCTCATTGGTTCAGTTATTATTGAGCATTGTGTTTGTTTTACGACTACAAAATATTAACCAGCTCTCTCTCTCTCTCTCTCTCTCTCTGAGTTGAAGAAATGAAGGGATTCAAGATAGGATATTCTTGAAGGCATTGAACTCAAAATGTTTGCTAGCTATATCAGTGAAGAGTTCAGATAGACCATGCAATGAAAAACACAATAATCCTATACTGATACTTGGAACAAGATGTATGATGGGACATCCAAATGGATGATCCACACCATTCATCATGATCTACAAGGAGGGCCACAATGGGCTAGGGCCAATTCATAACCCACTAGGTCAGGCTAGATCTGCTTTGGGCCAAGGCCTCTCCTAAGAAAGCAGGCTCCTGGCCCTGGCTGGGCCTTAAATTCACCTAGCATAAACCCAACGCAAGCTGGGCTTAAGCCTAGCTTGAGCCAAACTTGAGGCCTATTTTCCCTCAGATCAAGGTTTGAAAACTCGATTTGGCTATGGTATTGGCCAGGTCTTTGGAGTTTTGGTTTCACCAATTCCAATAATTTCAGTCCATGTTTCAAAGTTTGATCAAACAAATTGAGAAAAATTCAGAAACAAAAAAGAATGAAAAACAAAGAAGTTAAGAAGAGTTGATGGTTAAACTTTAAGAATATTTGGTGTCATATAGTGGCTTTTGCTATACAGTTCCAACAATGTTAACCTGAAATTAGTGTTGAATGTAAGTGAAAATTATAAGTATTTTTTGCTATGAACACATATGAATTGTTTACTTCAACTTTAGTTTGTTTGAAAATCCATTATATTGCAAGTTTGGAGCTTTTAGTGGCATGTACATTCAATCCTTCTTCACTTTCTAGTACAACAGACAAATATGTTGAAATTTGATTCTTTCGAGGTTAAATGGGTATTAAATAAAATGCATGTAGTTTTACATGTTATACATGTTTTATATAATAAATGATATTATTTCTTTGAAGTATCTTGTATCTAGTTGTTTGCGTTAGTTCTCATAACACATTATAACAGGGTTCTTTATGAAGTCTTTAGCCTATCAATGGTTATATGCCAAATGCCATATCTTTCTCCTCTTGTAACTCACAATAATATAATCAAAATCACTAGTGCCAATCAGTCTTGGCTGAAACTGGTCAAAACCCATGAAACAAGTAGGTTTGAACCATACTGGTCGAAACCTTCCAAGCTGACTAAAACCCAAAATTGGGGACTGGATTCAGTCTGATCATGTCTGAACCCAATCAGTTTTGGCTGAAAATTTAAATGTTTATAAGCTTACACATTATCATACAATAAAAAATTAAAGAATTTGAACCATCCATTCAAGATGGATAGCCAAGATTCTACTTAACTCAACTCAACTCATCTAAGCCTTTTCCCAACTACATGGGGTTGGCATGGATGGCCAAGATTCAAAAAACAAAAATTAGCCTACTTTGCTGCTCTGAATCTGAACACAGGAATATATGCTAAAACATGGCTTCATTGGTATCATTCATTTCTTGTCAATTTAATGTATATATGTTAGCGACTTCCTTCCTACATACACATATATATGTGTGTGTATGTATGAATGTGTGTGTATGCATCCATGTTTATTTGTGTGTGTGTGTGTGTGTGTGTGTTTGACAAAAAACATATAAACAATATTGTTTAGTTATTACTAATTATTTTTTCTTTCAGAGTGCTTGTCATTACTTTGCATTGATAAGATCAAGGCTTCCTCAAATCTTCAACGCTAGGTAGCTTAACTTCCATATATGTACACAAACATCCTAAATCCTAAAACTACATTTCTGGCATAATAAAATGGGTAACAAGCCCTCCAAATCCCCTGGTATGGTCCTCCTTTTCCATCAAAATGTTCTCTTTGTTGGGTGGGGGTGAGGGGTGAGGGTGGAGGACCAGGAAGGGACTTAGGATGCATTTAATTTTTGAGAACAGTCCTGTTTTTTATTTTTATGGAAATAGAAAACTATTACAAAAACGAATTTGGTGAAATAAAAATAATTTTAAAAAAACACACCTTCAAAATAGCAGAAAATTAAAAATAATTTAAAGATGCTTTCTCTAATTGTCATCAAATAAAAAAGATAATAGAAAACAAAAGCCAGAGAACTTGAAAATATGGAAATGAATGTTACCCCTCCCCCTCCCCTCCCCCTCCCCCCCCTTTTTTTTTGCCTCTCCTTTTAAGAAGCATCATTTATAATGAGAAGGACAAAACTTAGGTGCAGTTTGTTAGGTGTTTAATGGATAATTAGGCGGTTTCTTTGTTTTGGCCTTTGTTTCTTTGTTTATATATCTCCTAGATACCAGCATTGCACTTACCTGTCCTGAACTGTCTTCTAGTTTGGACATGGTACAAGGCTTGCCATGTTTCCGTATTTGTATGGCAGCACATTTATTATGTCAAAAAGTTACTAGTGTAGGGTTTTATTGATCTTGAAAGGAGGAAGGCCTGTACAAAAGAAATGGGTGCAATTACAAGCATACAGCACTGAATAAATTGTGCGCCAAGTTGCTCTTGTTTGTCTGGTTAAAAAATATTTCAATTATTTCCAGGTCTATGCTGGAAGTCACTTCACCTATAGACCAATTTGGATTGTAAATCCAACTCGGTCAGCCTATCAGCATTATCATTGAATGTAGAATTTCCTTCCCTAACATAAAAGTAGTAACTTCAGTTACCAGCATAATGATGAAGACTAAATAAGTTTTAGCAAGAATGACTTGTTGTAACCAAAAAAAAAATTATATTAAAAAAAATGTATTAGAGCGACGTGATGTATTAGAAACTGATTAAAACTGAAAAACAGGCAGTTAGACCATTTAAAACATAAAGCTATATATTGAATCGACAATAGGTTAGAAAAAGCAGTGACATACCATAGACAATAGGCCAGGACCTGTATGCTTAGCGATGAAATTTTCATCCTCAAACTTGTTCCCGTAGATGCTTACACATCCACTGCCATCACCCTGCATAACAATCAACTTGCTGGTGAGGGTACATATACACTATCTCTAAGTAAATGATGATAAGTAGTGATGATTGCTTTGTATCCCAAAATTATGTCATCTGTAATTAGGGCTGTCACACTCTGCAAATTGGCACCTGACCCAACCTTGACCTGGATCCAAACCAAACCTGATGATTAATGGGTGGGGTATGGGTCTAAAGTCAGACCTATTGGAAGTTTTGGGCTGGGTCTGGGTTTCAGGTTTCCGGAACTGTCCCAATCCAGACCCACATAAATTACTAGTTTATTACATAGATACATATATAAATGGAATTTTTTTGATATATATATCTTATAAATATCTGAAAATGCAGGATACCCTTGCAAATCTACCATTTTGTGTATGCCCTAATAATTAATTTTTCAATATATAATCTTATAAATTATTTCTTTTAGCATGCATACCCTTAACTAAATAAGAGAAGGCATGCAAAACAAAAAAAATAAAATAAATAAAATAATATATATATATATATATATATAAGACTATGCATATGGTAAATTTATAAGGATATATATGCAATTTCAAATATCTATAAGGTTATACATGCAAATAATAAATTTGCAAGATTATACATGCAATTTTAGATATTTAGAAGGGTTTACATTGAAAAAAACCTATATAATATCCATCAATTTCTAAACTCTTAGTATATGAAGTATTGTTCCATAAGTTAGAAGGGTAGAAAGAATTAAAAATAATGACATGTTAGAACATGTTTGTTTGGGTGTTTATACTTGACTTTTAATGTATCTTTTGAATTTTTAGTCAATTGTTATAGTAATTATCAAGTACTTTTCGTTCATCAACAACAACAACAACAAAGCTTTAATCCTAGACTAGTTGAAGCCGGCTAATATAGATTCTTTTTCTTCATTTCCCTCGGTTTAGAGTCATATTTTTCATAAGATGCAAAGATTTTAATTTTTTTTATCATTTCCTCTTATATAATTTTCAGTCTACTTTTATCTCTTTTTTTTCTACATGTATGAAATCATTTCTTTGCATCAATTCATTCTAGGTGTACGTTGCAAATGTCCATATCATTTATGCCATCTTCCCTCAAGTTAATTGGTGCAACCTCCACCTTTTTATGAATGACTATTTCTTACCATACATGCATCTCAATATTCTCATTTCAGCTACATTCATCTTATAAATATATGATTTTCTAATTACTCAAATATGCCATACCATAAAGTAGAATGTATTGATTGGTATATTGATAAACTTCTCAAAGCATGGATTATTCTATCTTGATTAAGTTTCAGTAATATAATATTTGATACCTAACAAGTAGCCAGACCTGCTGTCCACCTGACCCGAACCAAATGAACATTTTTCTTACCTGAACCTAGATCCAACCTGATCTTTTAATGGACCGGGTATGGAACAAAAGTTAGACTGGAGATCCCAACAGGTATGGGTTTGGATTCAGTAAAACCCAAACCTAACCTGATCCAATAGCATCCCTCTCCATAATATGTCACTTGTTAAAAGGAATAATTCATACTAAATGGAGTTAAAAAAACATTTGCGATGAAATTAAATCATTTTAGAGTTACACAACAGCTTTCCAAGATGAGGTGCTGAATTCCTAACAACAGGTTTTGCGGTCGAAGAATTGGGAAAAGAAGAATCTACTTATTCTAAAACTACAAAACTGAAAGCCATCAAAAACCATATACTACAAGAGATTGCCATTAAGCTAATAGCCTGCAATAATGCTCAAAAAGGTCAAGATAAAGGACCTTCACAAAATCACCCGCTTGTATCATAAAATCCTTGATTACTCTATGGAATTGGCATCCCTTGTAACCAACTGGTAGTCCTGCTTTTCTGCAATTGATCAACAAGATTGAAAGCACATAGTGTTTTATCAGAACAATTGTGATAATGAATAAGATAGTAGTGGTGAAGGTGGTGATGCTTTAATGGAAAAGAATAAATTTAATGTTTCAATGGCACAATCTGAAGCATGTATGGGCTCATCAAACCTTGTACATCTTGCTGTAAAGAGAGACATTTTGTGAGCGATATTAAAATGAAGAAAATCAAATCCTTGTCCTTAATACTGACAGTACTAATGCCATCGCGTTGCCAACTACATAACACCTTATAGTTTCCCACTAACTTTGATTCAATGGTCAAGAAACCTAATAAGTCAAATGACAGAGACATCTAGTTGGGACAAAGCATATCTTGTGTGCCTTCTCATTATAAAACTCGTTGTTTCAACAAAGTTTGGGACGTGAATACATAAAGTGGTAACCACAAACTTTATTTCGTCGTATTTGTCATTGTAAGATTAGACAGTGACAAGTCTCTGTAAAGAGCATTTATGAGGATCTAAGAAAAACTATTGATCTATAAAATGGGTGTTTATATTTTCAATGATGGATTCCAGCATAGCATGCCATACTAGTGCATACTACTCTATACCAAGCATACTGTACCATATTGGTACCGAATTGAGACTTAGTACCAACGCATATCGAGACTTGGTATGCTGAACCAACCCACATACCCGGTATACCGCCACTATAATAATGTGGTACTGGTATGGGATCCGATACCGAGACAAAGAATCTTGGATTCCAGTATGTTATCTCAATCCTAAACATTATAGTGGATCCTCCAAAGTCTATATTCCTCCCAACACTCTTCTTCCTCCTCTTTTGTTTTCTTTAAAAAAAAAAAATCTACCAGCTATTTTGTTTCTAATTTTCTTATAGATCCAAAACTATGAACAAACCAGCTGCAAGGCCAACAAATCATAAAACCTCCTCCAAACTCAACTTTTGATTTAAAGTCTACACTACCCTCTAAGAATGCTGACACCAGTTTGGACCAATTTTTCCAAAACCTATATTTTTCCTATAAAATCTGGCTAAATAAAAAAAGAAATCATCCATATTTACTGCACTAAACTTTTGGAAACTTCTCGATGATGTTCCTTTCCTCTTCTTGTCGAAAATATGTTCATACAACTCTTAATATGTTGAAGAAAAAAAAATCTTTCAAAACTCTAACCTTCCTGCAAACTGTTGCCTTCACTTTCTAATCTTAAAACTTTGATGATTGATCAGAAGTTGGATATTCTTCATGACAGGATGAACATGATACTTGAATTTCAAAATGCCCAACTCATGAGAAATGACTGATTTGATGAAGCTTCTTTTCTTCATATGCTTCTTCATCCAACCCTCTTTCTTCATTTGTTGAAGTTAAAGAGCTAATTAATAAATTAATCTTCCAGGACAGTGATGTCTAAGAGAATATACTTAGAAGGAAAAACCACTTTATTCTTAAACATCATCCTAAATTAGGAAGAAATTACTTGCAATGATGGCAAGATCAACAATGAAGATCCCTGCATTCCCTTGACTTATTTTAAATCCATGGGATATGGCCATAATGGTTTTCTATGGAACAGGACATGCCACCATCCCTATTTAAGACCAGGGATATCTCAAAATGCACCGATTGAGATGTTGAGACAATGGCGGAACAGTTTTGTCCTAACAATTAGGACAACAACATATCCTGACATCCTATGGGACCTCCTGCTAGGATATGAAACCATGCTTTCATTATGTTGTGAGTATCATAGAAGTTGTTCACCATAACTGCAACAAAAGCAATGTGAACAAGAATTCAGCTTCCATTCTTATGCAACTACTTTTGTGTCACAAACTTGCAGAGATTTTCATCATAGGAATATGATTGTACCCCATTTTGCAACATGTTACTAGATTCTCTAAAGATGAATACTTTATACCTAGATGGAAATGATTTCAATTCACCACCAAAGTATGTGATTTCAACCCAGTATCAATGCATAATGCGTACCAATGTATGTGTAGATATTGCATATAAAAAGACAATTTAGAGAAAAAAGGGTTTAGGTGTAACGCATAAAAGCTACTTGGTTGTACCATGGATCGAAAGTATTGCTTCATAAAATTTTGATTTAATAATTAATATTTTATAGTATGTATTTCTTTTTTCCCTCTTTTCATTACTTCACTCTAAAATTTTACTTATCAGGCTAAAGAACTAATTTAGTGGAAGCAGAATATTATAGCCACTAAGTCCATGTTTCCTAGATACTGCAAATTTTTAAGGTTTTGGATATATCAGTACTTTCAGACACATGGATATGGCAGGAAATGACACATCTAGAAGTGTGTTAATAACATAAGCAAAAAGTTCTAATATTTGATGTACATATATGTATATGTGTGTATATATATATATATATATATATATGATAAAATATATGTACGATAGAGCAATAACTATTGTTAAAACAACAATACAAAAAACTAGTAAGTTTTCAATTACTGTAGGTTTACATCAAGGATCTGCTTTAAGTCCATATCTTTTTGCACTAGTTATGAATGAATTAACCAAACATATTCAAGATGATATCCCATGGTGTATGTTATTTGCAGACAATATAGTGTTGATTGATGAAACTAAATCCGGAGTAAATGCTAAGCTAAAAATTTTGAGAGAGACTTTAGAATCTAAAGATTTCAAGATTAGTAAAACTAAAACTGAATACATGAAATATAATTTTAGTGGAAGTAAACATACAAATGAAGAGACCGTAAAGATTGCAAGCCAAGAGATACCAAGGAGTGAAAAATTTAGGTATTTGAGATTAATTATCTAGCAAGAAGGAGTAGGTGAAGATGTGAATGATAGAGTTAAAGCAGGAGGGATTAAGTAGAGGAATGCTTCGGAAGTATTATATGATCAATGCATGAAATTGAAAGAAAAATTTTATAAAACCGCTATTAACCAGCTATGCTATATGGAACAGAGTGTTGAGTAATACTAAACAATATGTGAATAAATTAAATGTAATAAAAATGTGCATGTTAAGGTGGATATGTAGTAAAACTTTAAAAAATAGAATTAGAAATATAACATATACGAGAAATGATAGGAATAGCTCCAATTGAAGATAAAATAAGAGAAAACCGATTACGGTGATTTGGATATATACAACAAAGACCTTTATATGCTTTAGTTAGAAAGAATGATATTTTAACAGTCCATGATAATGATAGAGGTAGAGGTAGACCTAAACTAATATGACAAAAATAATTAAGAGAGATATAACTATTTGTAATTTGAGTGTCGACTTAGTCCTAAATAGAGCAGAGTGGAGGAAGCAAATTCATATTAACCAATCCCATGTAGTTGGGAAAAGGCTTAGATGAGTTGAGTTAAGTGTGTGTGTGTGTATATATATATATATATATATATATCATCATGTAGGGAATAACTCCTAGTTTCAAGAGCTACACTTTAAGAAAAGTATCAGCATATTTTCAAGTAAAGCTACTTTGGCTATTTATCAATTTATGTATCTTGAAACATCTTAAATAACCTTAAATGTACCTAGGGATCCTAACAAACTCATGGATAATATATTATTTAGTTTGTTAGATGGAATAATTTCTCTCTCCTTTTCCCTTCAAGTTTCTCTCAGTTATATAAGCATCAAAATAAATATATGTGTATGCAATCTTATGCCCAGATTTTATAAAGATACCAATTTTGACACTTGAGGACATATAGTATAGTAACTCAGGAACTCACCTAAAAATGTTAATCGGAATGTATTATTTGGATCCATTAATCCTATATAAGTACTCCAAATTTACTCGGTGCATAATTAATGTAAGACTAAACAAATGTTAGCATAGACTCTCACAAGCTCTTCCTATTTAAGTCGCAGTGTCCTCATCAACCAGAGGTTCCAATTTCAAATCCAAATCCAAATCCAACTAAATCTACTAAGAAACAACATGGCCTTATCTAAAGTTTCCCTTAGTCCATATGAGTCATGGGCCAAGTTTCCTCCAATACCATTTTTTCATGCTCCGAACCCAACACCCAAGTCAGTCACATGACATGACCACATATTCCTAAAGACATAACCTTAGGGAGTATACAATTACCTCACTTCTTAACCAATAGTAAATATTAGAGGATACATATGACTTTTGTAGAACCCAAGAGCTTGACTAAAAAAGGTTAGCCAAAAAAACATTATTTGGATTTCTTAATCCTGTATAATGATCCACGATCTGCCCCATGTATAAGCAATATGGGGTAAATAAACATTAGCATGAGCTTTTATATACTCTTCCTATTTAAATCATGGCACCTTGCCATGCTAAAGGTTTGAATCCAATCATATCAAATAAGAAACATCACAACTTTGCCAATAATGTCCCTTAGTCCACATGGGTCATAGGTCGAATTCACTCTAATACTATTTCTAACAACGTAAGACCTCATCCAAAAAGACTAGCTAGAAGATATTATTTGGATTCCTTGATTATGCATAAGTACCCAATATCTACCTAATGCATAATCGATGTGGGACTAAACATATACTAGCACAGGCTTTCGCACCTAGTCACTTGGCTCCTATGTCAAGCATCTAGGAAAACTATACTCAATTATATTCCCTCCATAATAGGTGTCTTTTCCTTTTTTCTTTTTTTTTTTTGTTAATTGTTATGATAATTTTCACATTGTGCTGAAAGAATAGCTATATAATTTCTTACATAGATGCTTAAGATTTCAAGGAACATAGGATTAAGAGATTTTGAAGACTTAAGGTTGCAAGTAACTAGTGGCAAATTGAAAATTTTTAGCTTTTATAATGATGGATTTGCATTATCACTCCCCCTTGTCCTTGTATCTATCTTCTTTGGTTTCTCCCCTTCTTTTTATTGTTACTTTCAAAATCGGAAGTAAAACTATCCTCCATAAATCCAAAATCTGCATATCCTGGATTTCTCCCAATCTTCCCCTTACCCTTCTTTTCAATCTGAACTAGTGGCTACCGTTATCTCAGAACCTTAGCAACATATACAGCCCCTTCCTCTATTTCTTCTCCATGTTTCCTCCCCAAAATTTTCAATGACGTTTCAGTACAGCAAAATTCTATTTTTAACGGTAATTTACATATTAACCCTACTTTTCATCCTCCTAGTCTCAAAGCCCTAGCCTTAGGGTTTAATCTCGTTGAACCCACCAATCAATAGAAATGTAATCAGAACACACTGCCCATCATAACCAACAAATCCCGAATATAAAGTCAATTTCAAAAGCATTTCTATCGAAACATGGCATCAACTCAGAAAAGCAATTAACTCACTGTCCACAGAGCCCAATCTACCTGTATTCACCGGTGCAGAACTGCCTGCCAGAAAAAGAAAGAAAAATTATCCATCAGTCCATGATCAAACAGGAATCTGGGCTAGGGTTTCTATCTCTTCTCTCTAAGCTTGGACATCAGGGTTTCTCTTTTCTTATAGAGAGAGAGTGCAATCGGACCTGAAGTTCTCAGCGGTCTTGGGGGCGATGTCGCCGAAGAGCTCCATCTTGATGCGGCCGGCGGGGATGGTGCCGATGGTGACGTCGAAGAAGACGATGGGGTTCTTGGCGTTGGGCGGCCGCTGGTGCCACTCCACCGCCACCGCCGGAGGAGGAACCGGCGGGGCGATCACGGTGTTGTTATTAGCGCCGTTGTTATTATTGTTCGCTCCGGTCCCGGAAGCCATTCGGAGAGAGAGAAAGTGGTGGAGAGCTGAGAGAATACTGGCACACTCCAAGAGAGCGGAAAAGAAAGAGAGCGGCTACCGCTGAGGATCCTCCAGCCAGGTCAATCAAGGATGGTTCCAGACTATATAGGGAAATTTATTTTGGAGGGCGGGTGGTGAATATAACGATCTTTGGATACTTTGATATTTAACCTTTCGTTTTGAAAGCATGATGGAATAGTTTGTATTTATTCTCATTCTCAAAGAGAAATATATCAGTGCAAGTTAGTCTGTTTATTAATTTTTTTTCACAAATATTATTCTTTAATTATACAAATATGTCGTTGCAACCTAATGCATCTGCAATACTTATCAGCATAAAAAATAGTTATAATTTAATCAAAATTTTATTTATTAATTAATTTAATATAATATAGTAAATCTTTTTTTTCTCTTTACATTATGTGTATATTTATATTTTTACCTAAAATTATTTCTTTTCCATAAGCTTTTCATTTAAGTGCTTTTGATGAAATCAATCCTTTAGCATGTTTGGCGTTATCTACTTAGTCCATTAATTCAGTACAAGTATATTTTTTTAAATAAAAATTATTTATAATAAAGTATAATTCTAAAGATTAAAAAAAATAAAAGCTTTTAAAAGATACTTAGAGTAGAACTTCAATAAACAGAGAGCCTCTGATGCTCCAATAAATAGTGTAAGGCGCCGGACTTTAATCAACATTTAGAGAAACTATCTACTTTTAAAAATAGAGAAAATTTTTTATACTTATAGAGTAGAAGCTTTAATTTTTTAACTCATCAAAATATTTTATCAGAAATAAGGAATAGTTATCCAAGTTTATTTTAGATTTATCCAGACTGGAATAAACATAAAAAAATAGTTTTTTTTTTCATTTCCTTCCTTTTCTTTTCTTTTTTTTTTTTTTTTTCCTTTCTTGTTCTTTTCCTTTTCTTTTCTTCTTCCTCCTCCTTTCTCCCTCATGGCTTGCACCGACTGCCATGCAGGTGCTTATTCTCCTCCTCCTTTCTCTAGCTAATCAGCCACTCATCAGCAATCGCTCGAGTAGGTGGTCGGTCCGACCATGATTCCTTCGGCGTCGGTGAAGGAGAAGGGGCCAGTAACGCCTTTCTTCCAGCTCTCCTCTCCGAGCATCATGGCGGCCCACCGATGCTCAGTCGCCGAGATCCACCGGTCGGATACCATGCACTGTCGAACTGTTAGAAAAATTGTTTTGATTTTTGAAAAAACCTTTTTAGAAAATGTTAGAATAATTAATCTAAAATTTAAATTCAAAATCTACATTAAAGTTAAAAGGAATCAAACTAGTCGAGGCGTGTTAAACACTGCCCTAAGGATAAGTTTTCGCCCCCTCATGCGGGTTGTTAGCGATTTATCCCCAAGGTACAACGATTCGGCTCGATCCGATCCT